>CAKAOJ020001878.1:0-26342 GCA_916701645.2 Sebastolobus alascanus
CTCGCTCCCGTTTCACCTACATGTATGAAAATTTTGGGAGACAGATGTATCATGTGGAGACGCACAAAAAAGCCTCTTGGAGGTATGCCCAAAATTGAACAGGAAGTCAGCCATTTTGAATATAATATGCGATTTTCGCCCATTTTTGGCGTTTTATAGGTCGCGTACTTTAACGAACTCCTCCTACACATTTAATCCGATCGACTTGATATTTGGTCAGGACCATCTTAAGACCTTAAGGATGAAAAGTTATCAAAATGGTGAGTTTTCACTGAACGACCTGACCGTGGCGTGGCGGCCATTTTGGGCTATTCGCCATGAAACAGGAAGTTGTTGTAACTACACTGTACATAATCCGATCTGCCCCAAATTTGTCAGGCATGATGAGGGTCCAGTCCTGAAGAAATATACATGTCCATATTGACTCATGGCCCCGCCCCAATACGTTAGCCCCGCCCCCTTTCATAAGTCATGAACCGATTGTCGCAGTGTCTTGTGGGAGGTGTCATATCACTCAGCAGAGAGTGCCTGATAAGTTGGTGAAGGTTAACCCCGCCCCCTACACATAAGCCCCGCCCCCTTGACTAACTAATGAAGCGTTTGTCGTAGACTCTTGTGAGAGGTGTCATATCACTCAGCAGAGAGTGCCTGATAAGTTGGTGAAGGTTAACCCCGCCCCCTACACCTAAGCCCCGCCCCCTTGACTAACTAATGATGCGTTTGTCGTAGACTCTTGTGAGAGGTGTCATATCACTCAGCAGAGAGTGCCTGATAAGTTGGTGAAGGTTAACCCCGCCCTCTACACATAAGCCCCGCCCCCTTGACTAACTAATGAAGCGTTTGTCGTAGACTCTTGTGAGAGGTGTCATATCACTCAGCAGAGAGTGCCTGATAAGTTGGTGAAGGTTAACCCCGCCCCCTAAACATAAGCCCCGCCCCCTTGACTAACTAATGAAGCGTTTGTCGTAGTCTCTTGTGAGAGGTGTCATATCACTCAACAGACAGTGCCTGTTAAGTTGTTGAAGGTTATCCCCGCCCCCTACACATCAGCCCCGCCCTCTTTCATAACTCCGTTTGTCATACAGTTTTGTGGCAGACGTCGTTGAGCTCGTCGGAGTTCCGTTTCCTTGTGCCCGGCCGCGTCGGTCGGCGTCCCGCCAGTACCCCCGACGCGCGGAGAGGTGCTCGGGCCCGTTCATCGCTGCTTGCAGCTTTAATTATTATTATTATTATTATTATTATTCTTAAAATGAATCGCGTTTTTGAGGCCTTTGCCATGCTGGAAAAGTTGTTAAACTTTGCACACCTATCAGACGCGGTGAAAAATTTGATATTTTAAGGGTCTCGGTTCGGGTGTTGCAAAATGACTCGCTAGCGCCTCCTAGAAAATTGGCAAACTTGAGCCCCTCGCTCCGGTTTCACCTACAAGTATGAAAGTTGGCACACAGATGTAACATGTTGAGACGCACAAAAAAGCCTCTTGGAGGTATGGCCAAAACTCAACAGGAAGTCAGCCATATTGGATTTTATATGCGATTTTGCCCATTTTTTGCGTTTTATAGGCCGTGTACTTTAACAAACTTCTCCTCCAGATTTCATCAGATCGACTTGAAATTTGGTCAGGACCATCTTAAGACCTTAAGGATGAAAAGTTATTCAATTGGTGAGTTTTCATTGAACAATCTGACCGTGGCGTGGCGGCGAAAAAGCGCCTTTCGCCAAAAAACAGGAAGTTGCTGTAACTTTGGCATACCTTTTCCAATCTGCTCTAAATGTCACATGTATGATAAGGGTCCTGGCCTGATGACATCCAAATGCAAATTTTGACTCTCAGTCATAGCGCCACCTAGTGGTAACAGGAAATGTCATGTTGTACACGTTGATGTACATCTCCTCAGAAATTAATCACATCTTTACCAAATTAGGTGAGAAAAGCCTTAAGACCTTGATGATGCTTCCTTTCGAAAATTGTGAGTTTTCATCAAATGGCGGCACCGTGGTGATATGGCGAATTTCGATGAGTCGCCATGAAAAAACAAACCGCTGTAACTCAACTCCAGATGGTCAGATCTTATCCAAATTAATAACATTTGATGATCGTCCCGGCCTGAAGACATCTACAGTCTAATTTTCAATCATACTCATAGCGCCACCTAGTGGCAACAGGAAGTTACTGTCGCCATATTTTGGTGTACTACTGTTAGCAGGTTAACCAGATCCACCTCAAATTTGGTCACAGCAATGGTAAGACCTTCATGATGCCAGACAGCGAAGGTTTTGTATTTTCGTGAAATGCCGTTGCCGTGGCGACGTATTGTTCGCCATGAAACAGGAAGTTGCTTTTGAGGTGCTAGGATTGCTTAAAAACAAACGAAACTTGGCACACTCATTAACTGCGCTAAAATATGTTAACAGATATGGTTTTGGTGCTTGTGTGTGGCAAGGGGGCTCAATAGCGCCCCCTACAAAATTTCAACAAAGCAGCCCTCGCGGTACGTTTGACCTAGATGTTCGAGATTTGGTAGGCACATGTATCACCCGTAGACTTAACAAAAAGTCTCTTGGTGCCATGCTCTAAACCCAACAGGAAGTCGGTCATCTTGATTTTTGTGTGAATTTTTTCGTATATTTTTGGCTATTTCCAGGCTTTGTATTTTTACGAACTCCTCTTACAGACATAACCCGATCAACTTCAGATTTATCAGTACAATCTGAAGACCTTTGTGATGAAAAGTTATTCAAATCGTGAGGTTTTTTGAAACGACGTTGACGTGGCGTGGCGGAGAATTTGCATGACTCGCCATTGAAGACAAAATGTTGTAACTCGACTGTACTTTTTCCAATCTGCCCCAAACTTGAAATACCATAGTAGTCCAGATCTGAGGACATCTACATGGCAATATTGACTCATAGTCATAGCGCCACCTACTGGCAACAGGAAGTCAGCGTTACGTGACAAACCATCATCCGATTCACATGAAATTTACCATGTGTGATCTACGTCATTGTGCTCGTCAGAGTTCCGGTTTCATTGTGCCCGGCCGCGTCGGTTGGCGTCCTCCCGCGCTTACCCCAGACCGCGCGTAGAGTTGCTCGGGCCCGTTCATCGCTGCTTGCAGCTTTAATTTCTTTTTCTTTTTCTTTTTCTCCTCAAATGAATCGCCTTTTTGAGGCCCTTGCCATGCTGGAAAAGTTGTGAAACTTGGCACACTTATCAGAACGCGGTAAAAAATTTGATATTTTAAGGGTCTCAGATTCGGATTTTGCAAAATGGCTCTCTAGCGCCCCCTAGAAAATTGGAAAACTTGATATCGGTTTCCGGTTTTACCTACAAGTATGAAATTTGGCAGACAGATGTATCATGTGGAGACGCACAAAAAAGCCTCTGGTAGGTATGCCCAAAATTCAACAGGAAGTCAGCCATTTTGAATATAATATACGATTTTCGCCCATTTTTAGCGTTTTATAGGTCTCGTACTTTAACGAACTCCTCCGACAAATTTAATCCGATCGACTTGATATTTGGTCAGGACCATCTTAAGACCTTAAGGATGAAAAGTTATCAAAATGGTGAGTTTTCACTGAACGACCTGACCGTGGCGTGCGGCCATTTTGGGCCATTTCGCCATGAAACAGGAAGTTGTTGTAACTACACTGTACATAATCCGATCTGCCCCAAATTTCTCAGACATGATGAGGTCCAGTCCTGAAGACATATATATGTCCATATTGACTCATGGCCCCGCCCAAATACGTAAGCCCCGCCCCCTTACCCCTAACTAATGAAGCGGTTGTCGTAGACTCTTGTGAGAGGTGTCATATCACTCAGCAGAGAGTGCCTGATAAGTTGGTGAAGGTTAACCCCGCCCCCTACACATAACCCCCGCCCCCTTGACTAACTAATGAAGCGTTTGTCGTAGACTCTTGTGAGAGGTGTCATATCACTCAGCAGAGAGTGCCTGATAATTTGGTGAAGGTTAACCCCGCCCCCTACACATAAGCCCCGCCCCCTTGACTAACTAATGAAGCGTTTGTCGTAGACTCTTGTGAGAGGTGTCATATCACTCAGCAGAGAGTGCCTGATAAGTTGGTGAAGGTTAACCCCGCCCCCTACACATAAGCCCCGCCCCCTTGACTAACTAATGAAGCGTTTGTCGTAGTCTCTTGTGAGAGGTGTCATATCACTCAGCAGAGAGTGCCTGATTAGTTGGTGAAGGTTAACCCCGCCCCCTACACATAAGCCCCGCCCCCTTGACTAACTAATGAACCGTTTGTCGTAGACCCTTGTGAGAGGTGTCATATCACTCAGCAGAGAGTGCCGATAAGTTGGTGAAGGTTAACCCCGCCCCTACACATAAGCCCCGCCCCCTTTCATAACTCATTAACGTTTTGTCGTATACTCTTGTGAGGTATCATATCTCTCAGCAGAGAGGCCTGATAGTTGGTTAAGGTTAGCCCCGCCCCCTACACATTCCCCGCCCCCTTTCAGAACTCATGAACCGTTTGTCGTAGAGTCTTGTGTGAGGTGTCATTGAACTCAGCAGATACTTACTATTTTACTAGTGATGTTATCCCGCCCCCCTACACCTAAAAAAAAAAAATCATTTCGAGTGGTAATGTTTGTCAATACTTAGGGCTTCATAAGAAATGTTTCATTAGTAAGTCAAATTTATTCTCACTATCAAATTGTATGAACTAACTGCTACCCTATCTTGGTAAAACTTGCAGATATTGCTGAATGTAGCAAGCACAAAACAATATTTTTGAACTTCGTGACAATTACTTGAGTACAAATAATATGGCCTTTCATGTACATGCAAAAACAATCAGCAGGACACTGCAGGGAATCGAACCCCATCCCAGTAAACCAGGAGTACCATTACCATGCCTTTTGCTTTTTGACGCTACATGGAAGGTAAAGCAAAACCTGCATTAGCAACAGCATATGAGTGGCAGCATTTTAGTGTGTGCATAATCGTACTGTAGTTTATTTACCGAATGTGGATAGTTATATAATTAATGCAGTTTTGAAACTATTGTTATGGAGTAAGTGTTTGTCAAAAAACTTATTTAGCTCGAAATGCTGTTGGAATGCAGAAAAGAAACCTTTATTAATTTTTTTTGTATTTTTGGGGTTTTTTTGGACACACATTAAAGAACAAACTACAACTTGTAAAGATGAATATGAATATAATATAATACAATGTCAACATTCTCAAAATATATGAATATATGAACACAATCTTTTTTTTTTTTGTATTTTTGGGTTTTTTTGGAACAACACATTAAAGAACACACTACAACTTCTAAAGATGAATATGAATATAGTAAAATGTAAACATTCTCAAAATATATGAATATGAACAAAATTTTTTTTTTGTTGTATTTTTGGGGTTTTTTTGGAACACACATTAAAGAACAAACTACAACTTCTAAAGATGAATATCACTATAATACAATGTAAACATTCTCACAATATATGAATATGAACACATTTTTTTTTTGTATTTTGGGTTTTTTTTGGAACACACCTTAAAGAACAAACTAGAACTTGTAAAGATGAATATGAATATAATATAATATAATAATATGTAAACATTCTCAAAATATATGAATATGAACACAAAAACTACAAACTGTAGATCATCTTCTGATGGGATCATACTAGTTACGGGTCACTTCCCCACTTACTACCCCCTACTTCCAGTGCCCTTGCTCAGACCACACACACCTTTGAACTCGCCTTTCACTTTAGTCTCAACTACACACCTGTTTTGTGACTTCATCTTGCACGGTCATGATGCTATTGCACTGACAAAATCTAATATAAACACACCCGGCTAAGTTCTCAAAATTACTTCTATGGTACTACCTGCTATAGTAGGTGTGTCCAGGACCACATTTTGCAAGGATGACACATACAGCAGCAACAACCCCACCTCGGTTCCAAATAAAGCTGAACACAAGAATTACTCCTACAGCTGTCACAAGTCTGAAGTTATTCTGCTATGTCATTATGGGAAGTTCTACATTTAAAGGAACATACAATCCCCTCATGATCACTAAAATAGGTTGGCAACACTATTGATTCTACATCATATTGTGTTGTCTTTACATACACATGGTCAATTAGGGTCCCTTTCTCTGTTGTGGGTTGTGTGACTAGCTGAACATAACCTTTGTCAGTTATAAATTTGGAGAATGTGGATGATTTTAGGATGTCGTCATTGAAATCTCCCATGACCGCTATTGTGCTACTTTTTGGATCTAGCCAATCAAGTAATTTGGCTAGATATTCTTTAAACAAAGACATTGGATAAGATGGTGGTCTATAAATGACTGCTATGACTATGTTGTACGTCACACAGTCGTACACTAAACATTCCAAATTTGCATCCGGTACTTTAAGTATGTTGTAAGTCATACTATCTGCACTATACATGCCAACACCACCATGTTGTTGGTCTTGCAAAGCAACCAATGTGGGGTTTTTGCTGCTGTATGAATGAACTTCGAGGACAACTACCAAAGTATAACCACTGATGTGTACAGAGTCTAATGAGGAAGTTGCAGGTAGCCATGTTTCTGTAACAGCAATACAGTTAAGCTGCAAATGCTGCGTACACAATACCAAATCTGAAACATGTCGAGTCAAATTCTGCACATTCATCAAAAACACAGTAAAACTATGTGTACTCAATTTGTGTCTTGTTATATGTTCTATCAAGAATGGGGGCATAGTCTGAAGTGCATCCTTAATGTCATCCCTACAATATATGGTTTTATCCTCAAACTCTTGATAACCAACCCTGACAAATTTCTGACACGACTCAATGCCACATATGCTTGACCTGCAGAAAATATTCTTTTGAGACACACCACAGCGCTATCAACAGTAATGCCTTGTACTTTATGCACTGTACAAGCCCAAGCTAGTTTAAGTGGAAATTGCCGGCGCAATCCACCTTTATTAGTTACCCTTTCCTCCTCCGGTTCAATACCTGTAGAACCCATGACAACTGCTGCAGAATTAGCTGAGCGTTTCCTCCTCTGTGCACCCACTGCATTGTCATCAAATTTGACAAACACACTTTGAGGAAACTTATCACCATCATTTGCATAAACTATATGGGTTACAGTGCCACATACCCCGTTTACCAGACCATCCACCACATCTACATTTTTACACAACATTACACGGGCATCTATCCCCAAATGCAGCACTTCAGCCAAACATGTATCATAAGTTTTGGCATGATGTCCCCTCATCAACTCAAGCTTGCCTGTTTTCTTACTATTTACAAAATCTTGAGCGCCTATCACAACATAATCAGGACAAGTCTTAAACAACTGCTTAACATTATGCTCATTTACTTGTTTATTCGTAGGAAATATGTGTAAAGCTGAGCTAACTTCACCGGTTTCACAATGTTTCAGTATCTCAACATCCCTGTCTAGCATCGGGGTCCCTCTTGAACGTGTTCTAACTCTGTTCAACAACTGCGCAAATACGTGATCTTTTTGCCGAACAATAGTTTTTAATTCCACAATCTTGAATAGCCTAGACCACAAATCAACCCCTACATCATCAACATACAGGGGTCTCCCTTTCACTGGAGGCAACTGGAAAAAATCTCAAACAGCAATAACACTAACTTTTCCAAACGGGGAGTCACCAGATTGTTTAATCTGCCGTAATCTTCCATGGATATAAGACAACAATTTATGATCCACCATGGAGATTTCGTCGATTATCAAAATCTGCAAACTACTATATTTAGCACGTAAAGAATTAAGCTTGTCTTCACCCAATGGCGTGTAAGGCAAGCGTACATCTTTCCCGATACTAAATGTGCTGTGAATAGTAGCTGCATGTAAATTATATGCAGCTATCCCTGTAGGAGCAGTTAACAAAACACAAATGTCGTCGGGATTACGACACGCTGTCGACAACAACCTCATAGACTCATACTGAAGCCTTTATCAAATGACTTTTTTCCGGTCCCTGCACCACCTGTAATGAAGACATGAAATGGGTCTGGCTTTTTCCCCCAATTACCTTATCCAAACACCACTGTCTAATCTGATAAAAAATACACATCTGTGTCTCATTCAGAGATCGAAGTAACGCCAAACCGTCACTTCTGCACATGATGTTATTTTTCTTTTCTAAATGTGCAACTTGCTCCCTACTCACTGCTAAATCAGGAATATTCTCTAACTGCTCATCCTCTACCTGTTTTTCATCCCCAAGTAGCTGTTTGCATTCTAAACGCTCTAATTCCTGCTCTGGGCACAGCTCGCACCAGGCATCTTCTACAACACCATCACTATCAATTCCATTCTGGATATTATCCAACTCATTTGCATCTTTTTCAAACTTGCTTCTATTTAAATCAACAACAGACTTGACCAAATGTAGCGACCCATCACCTAACCTTACACGACCACTACTGTAAAACTGCTCATATGTCTCAAAACCTGCTGGTTTGAGCTGCACATCCTTACGATACGGCATAAACAACTGCAGAATACTCTGATAAAACAGTTTCCGGATTCTTTGTCTCAGAAAATCGCACATACCGAACAACTGCAGGCTGTGTACGTGTTCTTTTCATAACAAAACCTAGATCATTGTTGAGTTTAATCCTATTATCAGACTTTTCGTTTTTGACAGAACACGATACTGTGATGCAAACGTTGCCATACACATGTCATTAAAACTAGAATCTTTTGGCCTATTCTTAAATCTATCAACAGAACTAGTCATCCACATATCTTCTGTCGTAAGATCCTGTGATGACGCCTTTTGTTTTAACACACTTAAAGGCAAACTCATTTTAACAACATTATCCCCTACAGGCACAAAAACAACTTTCCTTGAGCATTCCTTCAGATGCATGTTAGTTAACCTATACACAGCCTCTTGAGCACACACATCTCTATTGTGTAAATACACACTCCCTAAATTTTTCAAAGCATCTTTTGCACTAGCATTTCCTTCCTTAGCTGCTTCCCTTTGTGCATTCCCTAACAATAGTCCCATCTCTTTTTCCGCCTTGGAAATATAAGAAATTATGTACACTACACATGCATATGCATCAACCACATACTGGATGTCCATATTTGCATTCCAGCATTTTAATAGAGGTTTACTATACTGATTAATCCAAACCTCATTAGCCTGCCTTTTCAACACAACATGTGTTTTTCCTACCAAAAGACTTATAAGCCGCTTCAAAAATTCTTTGATTAATGCCTAAATGTTCAAACAACTGTTCTACACTATCATAACTAGCATGCTCATCTGAAAGAGCCTCCTTAATTGATTTCAGAATTTTTGATGCTACCTCTTTATCCATTTTCGCAGACTTTTCCTGCCCCTGATTCTTGCACTCACAATGTGCCAACCCAGTTGCTTCATCTACCTTACACTTGCATGTTTGCTTTCCATCGTCTTCATGATATATAAATGTGCGAGCTGATGCTGGCCTGGGAAAATTGAAACGACAGACCGTTTTATTCTTTTTACACGTTTTTGAATGCCGCTTTGAGTGCTGTTGCACAGATGTCACAATGTCCTTTAACGGTTCATCTTGTGATGGTAATTGACAAGTCACATATTGATCAATAAATTCAATTACCTCAGCATCTGTGTTTTTATCAATTAAAGGGGCATTCTCAATCCAAAACAGGCAATGGACATGTGGTGAACCACGCTGCTGGAATTCCACCCTATAAAAGTAGTCCTTTATTTTTCCAATTGGATGTGCTGGAGACATCAATACCTCCCTCAAAAAACAATGCCAACGAAATCAAACATTCTCGCCGCAGTGACCGGATTGCGACGCAAAAGCTCACATCTGTCTGCCCATTCTAAATCCTCAACTGTCTCTGTTCTACCTTCCTGTTTCAAAATACTATAAAGAAGATTTTTCCACCGCATATCAGCAGAAGAAAATGAACAAAACCACGTAGGGACACCAAGCTGACGCACACAAGCCAACAAGTCACGCTGAGCTCCCTGCCAAAAAGCCGGGGTACCTCTAATAGGTCTAAGAAAACGAAAACCATCATCAAATTCCAACAACTTCTTTAAAGATTCCTCATTCAACACATCTTCACTAAGTTTTTGAGATTTAGCACCTCCTTTCCCTTTCCGTAATGCTATGGATACATTTGACACAACTTGTTCAACCTCAGACATGTACTGAGCAAAGAAGATATACTCAACGTTTTGTGCAAATCTACCATCAGCATGTAAAATCCTGTTATTAAAATAACGCGACAATGTCAATCGATAGGGTCTACTATCATGGTATGTAGAACATCCCTGGGGAAACAACACTGGAAAACATTTTGCTTCATTTGTATGATCAGATAGCAATTTAACCGGATTATTCCCTTCTGCCGTGCCACATTCAATACATCATCAAAATATTGATCCAGCGCTTCCTGGCCAATATCAACAGGCATGAGACACGTATCCTGAAACATACAATGTTGCTGTCTATCATGCAAAAGCTCATCTTCACCAACATCTGGAGATGCTTCGCCACCTTCTACATTTGTATCACTCTCTTTCCCTAAAACTTCAACATTTTGTTCCCTACAAAAGTTATTTAGCCACGCTTCATTAAACTCTACGTCTTTATAATGCTTATTTGTCTGTTTTAAATACTGCAAAGCTTTCCTAATGTGCAAAGTGTCAACAAACTGATATTCATAATGCCCTTTATAAGTTAACTTACGCTTCAATTTTACAGGCAACAAAGATCCCTCCATGTTAGAACGAGGCAGCAAATGATTAGTCTGCACAATATTTGCTGGAACACATGTCACCGGTCCATGTACTCCATTCTGCCCACCTTTAGGTAATGCTAACATTTTCATGAATGGTATATTTAAAGCAATCAAATGTTTTTCTAAGCTATTTAAACATGCCAATTCTGCCGCAATGGGATGAACCGCTAAATTGTTTGTTACACATTCCGATGGCATTACACCTCTATTAATCTTACTATTACAAGTGCAACAAATCCACAGCTGACCTCTAGCTGTTCTCAACCACTGACACGGCATTACACAGTCCTTATTACATTTGTGTAAATAGTCTTCAGTTATACATTTATCTGCAATTGAAGCTATTTCTTTCCTCTGTTTATAATGATCTATTCTACATTTTACAACCTGATGTCTAAACAATAATCTATGGCATACGCAACATACAAAAATCTGGCCCATCTTTAACTTTATCCAAAAACTGCTCCATGACAACATCAAACTGCTCTGCCTTTTGTTTAATTTGTTGCATCCTCAATTTGTTATGTGCTATAACAAGCTTCTTATGCTCAGGATTTCCATGATACTTCCTGTACTCATGGCTTTTACATTATGCATATGCAATTCATTTTCACTGTATTTCATTTTACTAAATTCCTTAACCTTCTGTCTATGCAACAAATTGTTCTGATATTTTGCTCGACTAAATTCCTTAACTTTCTCCCTGTGAAACACATTTTTCAGATACTTTCCTATACTCTTTTCCTTAACTTTCTCCTTGTGCAACACATTTTTCTGAATTTTCCCTCTACCCATTTCCCTAACTTTCTCCCTATGCAACACACTATTCTGATATTTCCCTCTATTCATTACCTTAACTTTCTCTCTATGCAAAACATTTTTCTGATATTTCCCTCTAACCGATTTCACTAACTTTCTCCCTATGCAACACACTATTCTGATATTTCCCTCTATGAATTTCCTTAACTTTCTCTCTATGCAAAACATTTTTCTGATATTTCCCTCTAACGATTTCCCTAACTTTCTCCCTATGCAACACACTATTCTGATATTTCCCTCTAACAATTTCCTTAACTTTCTGTCTGTGCAACAAATTGTCCATATATTTCATTTTCTTTTGGAATTTCTGTTTCATCTTCAAATGTTTAGAAAAACAATAATTTATCTTTGAACTACAGCTATTTCCATTACTCTGTGCCTGTACCTTTGCATTCCTTGTACACATGTACTGGGTCTCAGATGAATTACCCACTTTACACAAATCAAAGCAAATTTGCTCATCAACATGTCTGACACAAACTACTGGCTCAAAATGATTATTCTCATGTTTCAAGTATATCCCTTCATTTGTCAACACTGAACTAACGCTACTGAATTTGAACCATCTTGCACCACTGAATGTAAATATGTCCACTCTCCAAAAGCATTTGCCGTCGCTTGAATTTCCATCTTGGTTGCTCTACTGCCAACATACCTAATTCCTGACTTATTAATATACTCTGCAACTGAAGCAAATTCTTTATCCAAAATCTTCATGTGTTCTGCACTATGATTCTCCATGTAGTCAACAACAGCACGTCTAACTTTAGATGCCATTTATCAGAACCACATATGACTTCAGATACTGATCTAAAAAAACTATTACCATCCTCTATGATTTTATTTGTTTTGCACACATCACCTAAAGACCCATATTCTGTATGTACTTGTACATCCTGTCTCTCAAACTCCACATTGCATTTACTACATAATGTTTTTGCAACTTCAGTGCACACAGGACTAAATTTGAGTGTTATTTCACTCACCTCATCGACAACATCACAATCTGTTCGCTGATCTGTTACATTATCCGCAATATACACTACTTCTTCAACAGCCTCGTTCCCAAGACTTGAAGTTACAACTGGAACAGTTAAACTTTGCCCTCTAACATTGTACCCTTTAGAATAGGAACTACTCACTTTGCAGAAACCATAACAACTCGGCAACTGAGGCTGATGAACACAAACAACTGTCTCATAATGGTTACCATTGCAGTTCTCTAAGTAGATCCCCTGGTTTGACAAACAACTATTCCTGCAACTATATTCTAGCCATCGGTCACCAAAATATGTGAAGATATTCACACCTAACATATCTGCTGCAGCTTGGATTTCCACTTCAGTTGCCCAACTGCCAACATAACGCATTTTTGAAGTGCTAATGTACTCTGCCACTGAAGAATATTCACCTCTTAAAATATTCTTATATTCCCTTGCATTCCTTTCTAATTGTCTAACAACAGCAAGCCTCACTTTTCTGTGGTTCTTTTGTGAGCCACTCACAGCTTGGGAGACTGCTCTAAAGAAACAGTTACCATCAGCCACAATTTTCTCTTTCGTACACGGAGTCCCTAACATACCAACAGCTGTAGACACTGGTGCATCAGGCTTCTCAAACTCCACATTTAACTGTGAGCATAAAGCCTTAGCAACGTCTTTACAAAGGGGATCAAACTGCATCTTTTTAACAGTCACATCACTGACAAACTCAACATCTGAATTAACAGCCATAACATCATGGGTTTTCAATTTCTTCGAAGCACAACTTCCCACTGACTTGCTACGCTTGGAACCTCTCACATTGTTGACTGCCGATGCAATACTACAGTCCAGTGATGCACCAAAACCTAACGCGATGGTTTCAACAGCCTTTACAGAGTCTTCACATCTCACTGCTGGACTAATACAACTATGTCTTTGTTCATCTGAAAGCGTCTGCACAACACGAACACCAGCAATCTCAAAAGAACTTGCTTTTAGAAAGCGATTCAGCCAAACTGCAGACGTGATCATGTAAGTCTTTAAGACAACTCAAGTAAACAACGACGCTTTGACCATCTCCATCTGCCATTCCACTGCCACTACGGGCATGGGAATCGACCACTGCATATGCTCCATTATGACTAATGACTGTACATGTACTGCTACTCACCGTCAGGAAACATGTGTCATATTTAGTACACATTGTTTTCAATCCATTTAACAGACTGGTGCATACACCGCCCTCAATGAGGTCTCCGTCAACCACACCTACAACACCAGTCACAAAGTCACCATATTCAAACTCAAACTGCTGTCCATCAATAAATGACCGTTTTGGCAAATCAGACACACATAAGAGTTCGGAAGAGCCAGTGATCTTGTTGTGTCACGCAAAGACGTGTACAACCTGTCACCCAAAACTACAACATTGTCCAGATCTTCGGAACGCCATGAAAACACACTGCCAACTGTATGCTTCGCTATGCCTACCAAACCTATAGCCATACACTGAAGGCCTGCATATTTAAACCGATCATTCCCCTGATGAAATGATCCTCTTACGCTGTTTTCAACTCTGATAGAAGTGCAGTCCTCAGGCTCAGCTGCAACTTGAATGTTTTTCAAATTAACATGTTCACCTGCCACTTTGCCAGAAACAACTTCTACAACCTCACCTGTAGCATCATGACACTCAAAAGCATCACTTGGAAATGTTCCCCTCACAGAACTGCTAAGCTCAGCTGCAACATCACTGTCTGTAAACACTGTAGCTCCATCCTCCATGTCCGGATCAACTTGACCTGCCTTGACAGAAATGCTACTAATGCCAAACCACTGTGCCTCTAAAGACTTCTTTAGATTCCTAACATGAAGCATCAGGTCATCAAGGCATGTGTTGAAAACAGCCACAGGCATGCCAATATTGGTTGCCAACCCAGACGAATCACGTGTGCCACAATCAACTACCACAAAATAATCTCCATGATGAATAATGGCACTAACTGCACTGTGGAGGTTCAACAAACACATTCCATCTCTCATCAAGTGCTCCTGCAGCTTTTCATACAACACAGTCTCCTCTACCAACGATCCAAAATCTCTGCACACTGGAGGACCAATTACTACTTTCCAGTTCCTGCCAAACACACTGTGCTGTTCAATCAACTTCGCTTTAGTGTCATCACTTGTCTGGCTTGCCTTAGCTACATAGGTGTTCAACTTCTTCCCTTCTACACGTATGTCATCAACATCTGACCCTCGCCATCTACACACAGGTGCGATCACGTGTTTGATCGCAGCCACAACACTACAGGCCATCGATGCATTCACATCAGAAAATGATGCAGCTCTGACTCCAGTCCCTGCAACAACAGGCGTCTGCAATTTTTCTGAACACATGCAAACATTACTATCAGTATCACTCTTACCTTTGATGGATTTTTCACCATCGCCCTTACCTTTGACGGATCTTGGTGTGCGCTGCATACGAAAACCCTTCTCCGGCATCTACAATAAATGGGGAAAGATATATTCAGCAACCAACTACCATCATCATCATATCTGGAAAACATTGGGAAGAATGTACATCTAGATTTAGAATTATTGCCCTTTATTTACACACAGCATTGAATGAAACTAAATTGACATATCATTTAAATGTGTATACATATACATGCAACCTTCACTATATAAAAGGCTACCAACTCAAACTATTTATTAATGAGCAAAAATAACATTGAAGTGTTGTTTTAAATTATAATTTATAGTACATTAACAATGACAAATTAAATAGCTTTGCATGGACCATTAAAAAAAAAAATGTGTGAAATTATATTATTAGTATTATTCATTATTCACACAAAGTGCATTCACCTCCTCCTGCACAGCCACTTCCACAGCACCGGTAGGGGATCGCCTTGCAGACACCTCCAGGTTGGGTGTTGCCTTCACCTAAAAAACAAAAAACAAAAGAAAAACAATTAAAGGAACTGATTTTATACTAAATTAACAATGACAATGACTTAGCTTTTGAATGCACCATTCAAGAAAACATTTGTGATATTTTGACTCTACACTAACCTCCTCCTGCACAGCCACTTTGTCAACACTGGTAGGTGTTGGCCTGGAAGACACCTCCACAAAACTTGGTGCTGCCTCCGCCTAGGCAAAAAAAAATTTGAATGAACTTCAAAAACAAAATATAACCATGTAACTATTCATTGTTTCACAATTTACTATATACTACAAACTTGTGCAAAAATGTTGTTGCTGTCCAGCGACTCACATTGTACAAGAAACAATTCCAAATAACACATACTGTATATTGCATGACAAAAAAAACACAAACCTGCCGCTTTGCCAGGATTCTCTTGGAGGCAGCAGCCCTCTGCTGATGTACCCACATTCTGTTTCTAATGTAAGAAAACAAAATTAACTTTATGAAGCCATATTTGGGGCTTAGTTCCCTTTACACAACATAAACAGTCTTGACTGTTATTAATTTAGAGTGTGTCAGGAACAAGGAAACACTTTATAATTAGACCTCAATCAACTGACAGAATTTGCATGCTAATTACCTTTTTGCCTTGTGGAACAGTTGCTGTGCAGTCATCAGGCTAGGAAGATGCGATGGAACAATTTTATCCATCGCAGCCAACATGGCACTGCTAAACCTGACTGGTGTTAGCGGGATGGAACAGTCCTTCAGAGTTACCTGTGAAATAAAAATACAGAAAGACTACTGCTCACAATTCGTCTTGTCAAAAGCAACAATCAAACATATCCTAATCATTTAAGTTAAAGCATAATACAAACGTAACAAACCTGCTGCTGGACCATCCTCTTTTTGGGTGCACCACATGATGGCTCAGGTTGCCCGGGTTGGCTCCTCTGTAATGACAAATAGCGTAGATTGTATTAAAACATCTACCCTTTCACCATTACTAAGGTAACTCTTTAGGAAATATCACTCCTTTCAAAAAGTCTCGACGACCTACCTTCCTGCCCTGTCCAACAAGTGTCCACTCAAAAGGGTTCAGTCGACGTGGCACGTTGACCTCCCCCTTCACAACAACGATTGGAGTGAATCTTGGCTGTGATGTCCTGGGAGCAACCTGTGGCTGTGGCTGCGGAGCTGGTGCTGGTGTGCAAAGTTGCTGATAATAACAAAAATAATATTTTTATTTATGTAGCAGGTTGTAAAAACATTTACAAAGTGCTTCAAATATACAAAAAACACACACATACAAATAAAACTGTACCTACGTACACAAGACTTAAAGCACACTACCAAGATAAACAAAAGTAAAGACAAATAGAGAGCATTTAAAAAAAAAGGCTAACCTTATAAGCAGCACTCCACAGTAAATCCACAAGTATCTCCATTCCACCACGATCACTCAGGTGTACCTGCAAAAACAAGTGCTAATTAATTTACAACAGATATTTTGCTCTCAATATGTATCTGCCATGAACTGAACTTGTCATATCAACTACAAAGAAGTGTACGTAAAACTTTTCCATTTGCCATGTCACAACAACATATTCTACTTACGCCATCTCTACTCCACAGGTCAAGGCGGTCAAATGGAAAGTACTCCGCAATGGAATAGTATTTGACACCTAAAAAAAGGAAATCATCAGGAATTATTGAAATATCCATACATATATTTTAACTCTGTTTTTTTGTAAATTACAAAACCAAAATGAATATTATGGAAATCATATGATGTATTCAATCACTTTGTCTAAGAAGATATAACCCCTTACACATGTAACTGTACTTAAACTAAAACCTTTTATTAACATACCCATTCGTGCTGCCACGCGATGAAACTCCTGCCGCATGAAGTCTTGCTGAGCCACCTCCACATTAAGACGTGGAGGGAAGTCCAGAACGAAAACCTGATAAAAAAACAATAGTTGTTCATTACAAAATTGCACCTTTTGACAAAATGTCATACCCATTAAAATAAAAAACATTATTCTACAACAGCTTATACAACCGCATTAATCATAGTACCAGAGATACAATAATAATAAACACAATGAAAAATAAGCTTACGTTAGGACAACGACTGGAGACACTGGCCAGGAGCTGGCCAAAATCTGCCCCTGCCTCGGCAATACTTCGGGACTTGGTCAGATTGTTCGATGAGCCATGAGACAGACTGCGTCGGGTGTCCGAGGCAGAGCAGCATGCTGTACCTCAGTCCTCAACGCAGTCGCACAGGCCCCGGCGTTGACATGTAACCAAAGGAGAGCCCTCCTTCTGGCATCTTCACAAACCCATCTACGATGGCACGTAGATGGGATGCTCCAACAAGCAGTACAAACTGGAACAACAGAAGGGATTTTTTTAGAATGACAATCACAAATTATTCCTCAGATCGAAGCATTTTTTCGTAAATAAAAAAAAAAAATACTACCTTCTTGTCTGGAGACTCGGCTGGAATGACCAATTTGTGGCTTCGTCCAGTGAAGGGTGAAATTGGCCATTGAAGCACGGCGTGGCGGTAACCTGTACCGCGGCCTATTTATAAACAGACAAAGACACCAAGATCAAACTTAATGGACCTTTAAAAAACATAAATTATCATGCAACGACAATAGACACCTTACACATTTAATGAAAAAATTTTTGGTTACATACGTGCACAACTGGCATTATCAGGTTGATGCGGTGGGAAAGCCACAGTACGTCGCTCCGCCACCCCGCATCTTGGCTGCCTCAGAGCGTCGGTACGACTTGCCGCGTGGCATCTAAAAGTATGTAACATAAGAAGATATTCCTTTATTAGTCCGACAGTGGGGAAATTTGCAGTGTACAGCAGCAAAGGGGGAGAGTGCAAAAACAAGAAGCATCAGCTAACACAGTAAAAAAAAAAAAAATGCTAAAATAAACTGAAACAAATATGAACCATTTAAATCGAGGGAAGTATCAAAATAGGAGCAGTATATACAGTATTGACAATAAACAGACTATTAAAAATATTTCACAAGTGGAAAAATGATATTGCACACTGAGAATGAAAAGAAATTCCACCTGAATATTGCACAGTATATAGGCACAACTGATTAAGAATGACATTACAAGAAACCTTTACCCTACAATTAAATCTTTAAATACAACTATAACTAAGCAATAATCATTTTTGAACACAAGTATACTCAAATTTGATGCATCAATATAAAAAAAAAATTTCTGCAGGCTGTTTAGGTTGAAAAACATTACTGTTTGTTCTGCTTCGCCTATTCCAAGCTACACAACTGTTAACATGTAAGTTTCATTACTTCAATAAGGACATTCATAGAGTACTGAAATAATAATAATTAACTTTCTCCCCTTAATTAGCATCCCACAGATCATAGCCTATAAAAACAGCATGACATTTCCCTCAATACATGGGTGTGTGAAAATATTATAAAAAAAAAAAAACTAAAACAAAGTGAAAAAAGCTCTCCAGCCAGTTATATTAACCAACTTAATAACAGCATGAAAAGACGTGCAAAGCAAAAATTATAGCCGTTAACTTACATACATAACGATACATACACATTTTGTTGCAGAGATACTGAAGTTAGCATGCTAACAAGCTAGCCCTGGTCCATTCTGCCTCGTAACTTAACGTGCGTACAGACGTCCTACACCGATAGAAGTTTACACTTTGTTAGCAGTGAACACTGACGTCATATGTAACTAAACTCAAAGTACTTTTAACTCCAAACTGTGAAAGAAGTACTTGAACATATTTAACTCTTCATGTTGACTGTAACACTTCAATACTCTGAAAAACAACTCTGAGGCCTGCTGTGTGTTAAGCTCCGTTAGCTCCGTTAGCTCCATTAGCTCTGTTAGCTCCAGTAGCTCCGTTTAGCTCTGTTAGCTCCGTTAGCTCCTTTTAGCTCTGTTAGATATGTTGCTCTGTTAGCTCCAGTAGCCCCGTTAGCTCCGTTAGCTCCGTTTAGCAAAACATACGGGACCCGGAGGCTAACAGCTAACTAACGTTAGCTCTCCTCTGGGCGCTGAGTAGCCAGCCAGTGATATAAACCAACGTCATAGTAACAGCACGAGGAGACATGCGAAACAATAGCTTTCCTCGTTAACTTACCTACATAACGTTACATGCACATTTTATTGCAGAGATACTGAAGTTAGCATGCTAACAAGCTAGTTACGGCCTCGTAACTTACCGTGCCTGCAGACCTCCTGGAATTAGCCGGTGTGGTTGCTCGGTCGGTGGGTCTGTCTATCTGTAGGTCGGTCTCTAACTCTCTCTGTCTGTCACTCGTTCACTCTTACTAGTTCACTCTCTATATCTCACTCTTTCACTCTCTCTGTCTCTATTTCTCTGTCTCTATTTCTCTCTCTGTGTGTCTCTCTAGAAACGCGGCTCTCTCGGTGAATTCGCCAAAGCAAATGGGAAGAGGGCTGGGCTTAGACAGAATTTATATCAGAGCGGGATTCAAAAATTCAGTTCAACCAATCAGGTGAAGGTATCTGTAAACAAGCGGAAGTTGTCACCATGAAATCCGGTATCACACCTGTAAACAAGCGAAAGATGTCAAAATAAAGGTCATTCGTGTTTCAGTACATGAATCCGGTGATTTATTAATGTATTTAATTATAAAAGATTAACTGGATTTTAATGTATGTAGTAATTTATAAATAACTCAAAGGCAGTGATTAGAGAAAAAAAAATATCTACTAAATTTTCTGTAACTGGTCTTTTGGACCACTTTTTCCAAACTCCCTATAATCTCTCATGATAAATAGCAAATTGACAGCTTACTGCATTTATTGTGTTAGAAAATGTTTTAAATAAACGAAATAACACGAAAATATACATTTGAACATTTATCAATATTTATATAATCACATTTAGTAAACTGTAATTACTGAATATATTCACACCAGTATTCATTCATTCATTCAACATACCTCAGAACAATAAAAAAATATTAACAATGCTGATTAAATATCTTATTTGATTATGAAAAATTCTATTTTAACATATAAAGTAAACAAAACGTGGCATATCATGGCATGGTTAACACTTACTTATAATTATTCACCAAATATATAGTTATCTTATTCAGTGCAACATAAAAATTGCAATTGTAATTACTTAAAACCTATACATTCAATTACTGATTTTATACTATGCACTATACATTATTAACTTATTAATTAGACAGATGGATATTAGTGAATGAAATTGATTATTTAACACAGTGACACTTTAACGTGAACACAGAGCCCCAGTGCATGTCTCCCCCACCTGAGTTGTCCACTAATCGGAAGATCAGTGGCACGATCCCCAAAACTCAACAGGAAGTCAGCCATTTTGAATTTAATGTGTGATTTTCGCCCATGTTTTAGCGTTTTAAAAGGTCGTGTACTTTAAAAAAACTCCTCTTCCACATTTAATCAGATCGACTGGAAATTTGGTCAGGACCATCTTAAGACCTTAAGGATGAAAAGTTATTCAAATGGTGAGTTTTCACTGAACGCCCTGACCGTGGCGTGGCGGCCATTTTGAGCCATTCGCCATGAAACAGGAAGTTGTTGTAACTTCACTGTACATAGTCCGATCTGCCCCAATTTCTCAGCCATGATAAGGGATCAGTCCTGATGTCATTCAAATGCAAATTTATACTCATAGCCCCGCTCCAAGACGTTAGCCACGCCCCCTTTCATAACTCATGAACCGATTGTCGTACTGTTTTGTGGGTGGTGTCATATCACTCAGCAGAGAGTTCTTGTTTCATTGGTGAAGGTTAACCCCGCCCCCTACACATAAGCCCCGCCCCCTTGACTAACTAATGAAGCGTTTGTCGTAGACTCGTGTGAGAGGTGTCATATCACTCAGCAGAGAGTGCCTGATAAGTTGGTGAAGGTTAACCCCGCCCCCTACACATAAGCACCGCCCCCTTTCATAACTCCGTTTGTCATAGAGTCTTGTGGCAGACGTCGTTGCGCTCGTCAGAGTTCCGGTTTCATTGTGCCCGGCCCGCTTCGGTCGGCGTCCCGCAGTACCCCCCGACGCGCGGAGAGAGTGCTCGGGCCCGTTCATCGCTGCTTGCAGCTTTAATTAATATTCTTTTTTTCTCTCTCAAATGAATCGCCTTTTTGAGGCCTTGCCATGCTGGAAAAGTTGTGAAACTTGGCACACTTATCAGAAGCGGTGAAAAATTTGATATTTTAAGGGTCTCAGATTCGGATTTTGCAAAATGGCTCTCTAGCGCCCCCTAGAAAATTGGAAAACTTGATATCCGTTCTCCGGTTTTACCTACAAGTATGAAATTTGGCAGACAGATGTATCATGTGGAGACGCACAAAAAAGCCTCTGGTAGGTATGCCAAAAACTCAACAGGAAGTCAGCCATCTTGAATTTAATGTGCGAATTTCGCCCATTTTTGCCCGTTTTTGGCGTTTTATAGGCCGTGTACTTTAACGAACTCCTCCGACAGACTTCATCGGATCGACTTGTAATTTGGTCAGGACCATCTTAAGACCTTAAGGATGAAAAGTTATCAAAATGGTGAGTTTTCACTGAACGACCTGACCGTGGCGTGGCGGCCATTTTGGGCCATTCGCCATGAAACAGGAAGTTGTTGTAACTACACTGTACATAATCCGATCTGCCCCAAATTTCTCAGACATGATGAGGGCCAGTCCTGAAGACATATACATGTCCATATTGACTCATGGCCCCGCCCCAATACGTTAGCCCCGCCCACTTTCATAAGTCATGAAGCGATTGTCGTAGAGTCTTGTGGGAGGTGTCATATCACTCAGCAGAGAGTTCCTGATAAGTTGGTGAAGGTTAAACCCGCCCCCTACACATAAGCCCCGCCCCCTTTCTAACTAATGAAGCGTTTGTCGTAGGCTCTTGTGAGAGGTGTCATATCACTCAGCAGAGAGTGCCTGATAAGTTGGTGAAGGTTAACCCCGCCCCCTACACATAAGCCCCGCCCCCGCCCCCTTGACTAACTAATGAACCGTTTGTCGTAGGCCTTGTGAGAGGTGTCATATCACTCAGCAGAGAGTGCCTGATTAGTTGGTGAAGGTTAACCCCGCCCCCTACACATAAGCCCCGCCCCCTTGATAACTCATGAACGGTTTGTCGTATACTCTGTGAGAGGTGTCATATCACTCAGCAGAGAGTGCCTGATAAGTTGGTGAAGATTAACCCCGCCCCCTACACATAAGCCCCCCCCTTTCAAAACACCGTTTGTCGTAGAATCTTGTGACGGAAGTCGTTGCGCTCGTCAGATTTCCCGGTTTCCTTGTGCCCGGGCCGCATCAGTCGGCGTCCCGCCAGTACCCCCTACGTCGCGAGAGGTGCTCGGGCCCGTTCAACGCTGCTTGCAGCTTTAATTAATATTATTATATTTTTCAGTGCAAATGAATCGCCTTTTTGAGGCCTTTGCCATGCTGGAAAAGTTGTGAAACTTGGCACACTAATCAGACGCGTTGAAAAATTTGATATTTTAAGTCTCAGATTCGATTGATAGCAAAATGGCTTCTCTAGCGCCCCTAGAAAATTGGAAAACTTGATATCCGTTCTCCGGTTTTACCTACAAGTATGAAATTTGGCAGACAGATGTATCATGTGGAGACGCACAAAAGCCTCTGGAGGTATAGCCCAAAACTCAACAGGAAGTCAGCCATCTTGAATTTAAGTGCGAATTTCGCCCATTTTTTTCCCGTTTTATGGCGTTTTTATAGGCCGTGTACTTTAACGAACTCCTCCGACAGACTCATCGGATCGACTTGTAATTTGGTCAGGACCATCTTAAGACCTTAGTATGAAAAGTTATCAAAATGGTGAGTTTTCACTGAACGACCTGACCGTGGCGTGGCGGCCATTTTGGGCCATTCGCCATGACAGGAAGTTGTTGTAACTACACTGTACATAATCCGATCTGCCCCAAATTTCTCAGACATGATGAGGGTCCAGTCCTGAAGACATATACATGTCCATATTGACTCATGGCCCCGCCCCAATACGTTAGCCCCGCCCACTTTCATAAGTCATGAACCGATTGTCGTAGAGTCTTGTGGGAGGTGTCATATCACTCAGCAGAAAGTGCCTGATAAGTTGGTGAAGGTTAACCCCGCCCCCTACACATAAGCCCCGCCCCCTTGACTAACTAATGAAGCGTTTGTCGTAGGCTCTTGTGATAGGTGTCATATCACTCAGCAGAGAGTGCCTGATAAGTTGGTGAAGGTTAACCCCGCCCCCTACACATAAGCCCCGCCCCCTTGACTAACTAATGAAGCGTTTGTCGTAGGCTCTTGTGAGAGGTGTCATATCACTCAGCAGAAAGTTCCTGATAAGTTGGGTGAAGGTAATCCCGGCCCCCTACACATAAGCTTCCGTTGCGCCCTCCTTCACTGGGGGGGTGGGGGGGGGGACTAATAATGAAGCGTTTGTCGTAGGCTCTTGTGAGAGGTGTCATATCACTCAGCAGAGAGTGCCTGATTAGTTGGTGAAGGTTCACCCCGCCCCCTACACATAAGCCCCGCCCCCGTGACTAACTAATGAAGCGTTTGTCGTAGGCTCTTGTGAGAGGTGTCATATCACTCAGCAGAGAGTGCCTGATTAGTTGGTGAAGGTTAACCCCGCCCCCTACACACAAGCCCCGCCCCCTTGACTAACTAATGAAGCGTTTGTCGTAGGCTCTTGTGAGAGGTGTCATATTACTCAGCAGAAAGTTCCTGATAAGTTGGTGAAGGTTAAACCCGCCCCCTACACATAAGCTCCGCCCCCTTGACTAACTAATGAAGCGTTTGTCGTAGGCTCTTGTGAGAGGTGTCATATCACTCAGCAGAGAGTGCCTGATTAGTTGGTGAAGGTTAACCCCCCCCCCTACACATTAGCCCCGCCCCTTTTCATAACACCGTTTGTCGTAGAGTCTTGTGGCTGAAGTCGTTGCGCTCGTCAGATTTCCTTTTTCATTGTGCCCGGCCGGTCAGTCGCGTCCCGCCAGTACCCCCGACGCGCGCAGAGGGGCTCGGCCCGTTCATCGCTGATTGCAGCTTTAATTATTATTAGGGCCCGAGCACCGACAACGTCGGGCCAGCGAAGGCCCTATTGAAACTGAAGGAATTTTATTATTCTTTTTCTTTTTCTTTTTCTTCTCTCAAATGAATCGCCTTTTTGAGGCCCTTGCCATGCTGGAAAAGTTGTTAAACTTGGCACACTTGTCAGAAGCGGTGAAAAATTTGATATTTTAAGGGTCTCAGATTCGGATTTTGCACAATGGCTCTCTAGCGCCCCCTAGAAAATTGGAAAACTTGATATCGGTTCTCCGTTTTACCTACAAGTATGAAATTTGGCAGACAGATGTATCATGTGAGACGCACAAAAAAGCCTCTGGTAGGTATGCCCAAAATTCAACAGGAAGTCAGCCATTTTGAATATAATATGCGATTTTCGCCCATTTTTGCGTTTTATAGGTCGCGTACTTTAACGAACTCCTCCTACAAATTTAATCCGATCGACTTGATAATTTGGTCAGGACCATCTTAAGACCTTAAGGATGAAAAGTTATCAAAATGGTGAGTTTTCACTGAACGACCTGACCGTGGCGTGGCGGCCATTTTGGGCTACTCGCCATGAAACAGGAAGTTGTTGTAACTACACTGTACATAATCCGATCTGCCCCAAATTTCTCAGGCATGATGAGGGTCCAGTCCTGAAGAAATATACATGTCCATATTGACTCATGGCCCCGCCCCAATACGTTAGCCCCGCCCACTTTCATAAGTCATGAACCGATTGTCGTAGAGTCTTGTGGGAGGTGTCATATCACTCAGCAGAGAGTGCCTGATAAGTTGGTGAAGGTTAACCCCGCCCCCTACACATAAGCCCCGCCCCCTTGACTAACTAATGAAGCGTTTGTCGTAGGCTCTTGTGAGAGGTGTCATATCACTCAGCAGAGAGTGCCTGATTAGTTGGTGAAGGTTAACCCCGCCCCCTACACATTAGCCCCGCCCCCTTGACTAACTAATGAAGCGTTTGTCGTAGACTCTTGTGAGAGGTGTCATATCACTCAGCAGAAAGTTCCTGATAGGTTGTTGAAGGTTAATCCCGCCCCCTACACATAAGCTCCGCCCCCTTGACTAACTAATGAAGCGTTTGTCATAGGCTCTTGTGAGAGGTGTCATATCACTCAGCAGAGAGTGCCTGATAAGTTGGTGAAGGTTAACCCCGCCCACTACACATTAGCCCCCCCCCTTTTCATAACACCGTTTGTCATAGAGTCTTGTGGCTGAAGTCGTTGCGCTCGTCAGATTTCCGGTTTCATTGTGCCCGGCCGCGTCAGTCGGCGTCCCGCCAGTACCCCCCGACGCGCGGAGAGGTGCTCGGGCCCGTTCATCGCTGCTTGCAGCTTTAATTATTATTATTTTTCTCTTCAAATGAATCGCGTTTTTGAGGCCCTTGCCATGCTGGAAAAGTTGTTAAACTTGGCACACTTGTCAGAGGCGGTGAAAAATTTGATATTTTAAGGGTCTCGGATTCGGGTGTTGCAAAATGGCTCACTAGCGCCCCCTAGAAAATTGGAAAATTGAGCCCCTCCCTCCGGTTTCACCTACATGTATGAAATTTTGCAGACAGATGTAACATTTGAGACGCACAAAAAAGCCTCTCGGAGGTATGGCCAAAACTCACAGGAAGTCAGCCATATTGGATTTTATGCTATTTTGGCAGGGGCACGATTTGT
>CAKAOJ020001879.1:0-22500 GCA_916701645.2 Sebastolobus alascanus
TCGCAGTTTTGAAAACTAATCATAATCACGCATCTTCAGTTAAACTTCAGTCAGTATAAGCATCATATAGCTTCATAACATTTATAGACAAAACAAATAGTGAATATATTTGTTATTGTCTGATAGCTGAAATAGAGATTATTTATTTATTCTTTATATTTATGTATTTTTTTATAATTTATTTTAACATGAGAAAGTCAAGTGGTTGTGATATATAAGGTTTTAAATGAGTAAGCGCAACATTGCTCTGCTTACAGTCAATGGACGAAACCACTGAAGAAGAAAATGTCCTTTAGCATTAAGATACTCAGTTGTGATCAGTATAATATCAGCCTTATGTCTGCAGTTAGTGTCACCACAACTTTCACATCATATTAATCTCAGTACACAAGTAAAACATGGTGTCTGACCTCAGATCTCCAGTCTACAGTGTGACTCTCCAGAAAACCAGACAGCAGCTTCACTCCTGAATCCTGCAGCTTGTTGTATCTCAGATCCAGCTCTCTCAGATGTGGGGGGTTTGACTTCAGAGCTGAGGCCAGAGAATCACAGCTGATCTCTGACAAACTGCAGCTCCTCAATCTGAATAAAGAATAAATGATGAAGATAAAAATCACTTTATAATCCAATCAGATGTGTTCATGTTTAAATGTGTAGCTCAACATCACTATTCCTAATCAATGATCTTTTCCCTAAAATGAGTAGAGTGACTTTGTCATTGTGTTATTGTGGATCATCATAATGTCAGCCTTCTACAGACATCATCCAGATGTCACCACAACATTCATACACCTATTCATGTCACACACATCAATAACAGGCTGCTGATCTCAGTCAAGTCTGGAATCAGAGGATCAATATTAAATCAGACTTGTTGGACTTCATTACTTCTTCTCACTGTATCTGGTAGCTCAGTAGGTTTATGTCATTTACAGAAATGTCCACATTTGTTCAAGTGTGTCTATAAACAACAGCCACATGTCATATGTACATTAAAAGAGTTATTGGGGTCAGTAATCATTCCTCCAGTGAAGTGGTCCCTTCATAACACAACTACACTGTAAGAAATGACTTCATAAGTTCAACTGAAACTAATATGAAGATTCAGCAGTCTGAGTCCGACAAATCAAGTGAGTGTTTACTAAGGCTGGGACCATTCAACTATCTCCTGACTCAATACTATCACGATTCAACATGTATCTGATTTTTAAGTATTGTGATTCGATTTTGTGATTTTTGTTACCTTTTTTAACACTAGACCATGAAGGGAAAAAGTTGAATGATACACTTCAGAGGACTTTTGCTTTGGAAAATATCTTAATTAATCCAGTAAGAATGTTTGATTTTCAGCATGTATGTAGTCAGAGACGTCCTGAAGTCAAATATATCAGGATCATTGTCAGCAATTATTTATTACATTTTATCCAGCAACACAAAAATCAAAGAATAAAGACATTTCCTCCAGATTAGTGGTATTTCTTTTTAAATTATAAGGGACATGTAATGTTTTATACTTACGTTAAATATAATCAAATTAATCTTATTTCCATAGATGTATTTTGTATATACAGTACCCTTGTTAACACCTTAATTTTGAAATAGCGGACGTAGTCCCCACGTGTCTACTTCCTCTAACTTCTCCAAGGGCCGTCTCTAGCTCTCCCTTCAGCTCCATCTCTTTATCCATCCATGGTCAGCTCCATCGGGGCCGTTTCAATGCATATTAACAGAAATGGTCAGTATATGGGTGCTCTACAGTTGTAGCGTCGGGCCCGCATTGACCACGGAGTTACGAGAGCGACGGCCGGCGTCGACCGCGGACGTTACCGCGTACGATAACGTTTCCTGTCTCGTGACAGAGTAGCATGCAGCATTTAGCCTTGATGTCTAGCTCTGCTTTTCCTGCAATGTGTGAAACCCAAGTGTTTCCATCCTTTACTGGATTGTGTAGTGTTTACCACTTTGGATTTAACATGTGAGGTGCAGGTCGTATCCACGACGACCCTCCATCGTTTTATACTTTCTAGTTTCAACTCGCGGCGGTTTGTTTTGGTTGATGGATACAGAACGGATATGACGTCACGTCACTCAGACTAAAATAATAAAAGCGGTAACTTCCTTCTACCTCCACATAGACTCAGATGAAGCAGATATATCGATTCTGGCATTAAAACATCTTTTTCAAAATCCTTAAAAAAAATTGCGATACATAGGTGAATACATTTTTTTCCACCCCTAGTGTTTACCAAAGTTACAGACTGTTTAGTACCAAATTCCCTCTTTGAGTTACTAATCCTCCTGCAGCTCAACAAGGAAACTGTCAAACACAACATACTTACTGGATACATACTAAGGCTGGGCAATATATCCATATTATATCAATATTGTGATATGAGACGAGATATCCTCTTAGATTTTTGATGTCGTAATATTGTCATATGGTATAAGTGTTGTCCTTTCCTGGTTTTAACTTCGCAATATCGATATCTAAGTATTTGGTAAAAAATATCATGATATTTGATTTTCTCCAAGTCACCCAGCCCTAATACATCTAACTCAGACTGATGAAGCCTCCGAATAGTTTAAGATCAACTTTACAGGTCATTTTACACAGAACAAGACTGTGGATTTAGTCCTCATCTCGTAACACTCAGGTTATACGGGGATTGCTTCACAGACAGAAGGAATGATGACAGACATCAATAACTCTTTGAATGTACATATGAACATGTGAGTATTGTATTCAGATAGACTTGAAAAAAAATATGAACCTGCAAAGAGGTTTCTGATGCAGAATATTTATTTGGTTCTTGTTGTAATCTAAATGTCTGCGGCTTCAAATAATTAGACAATGCTGACATGAAAACAGAGCACAGTTAGATCTGCTGTCAAAAAGAACGTGGGAATAACTTAGAACCATAGAAACCTCTAATTAGATGGTGTCGCTCATAATCATCACTTATGTGCCTTTAAGTTGGTGCAATACGTGTTTGTTGGAGAGTGCTGCACCTTTAGACATGTTCAAATAGAGAGCTGCAGGAATGAGTCCTAAAACCCAGAAATGAGTTAGTATTTTAGCACTTCCTGTTCCCTCGTCTGGAAGTCAATGGGTTATTAGTTAGATGCCTGAAATAAGGTCTGTGGTTAAAGGTCCAGTGTGTAGGATCTGGAGGTATCTAGCGGTGAGGTGAGGAGATTACAACCAACTGAAGCCTCTCCTGTGTACCAAGCGTGTTGGAGAGCTACGGTGGCCGACGTGAAAACGTGAACGTCTCTCTATAGAGCCATCTGGAGCAGAGCCAGTGTGGAGAGAGTGTGCGTACAAACTACAGAAGCTACAGTCGGTGAACTGACCTCAGAGACTCCAGTCTACAGTTTGGACTCTCCAGTCCAGAAGACAGTTTCACTCCTGAATCCTGCAGCTTGTTGTGACTCAGGTCCAGCTCTCTCAGATGGGAGGGGTTGGACTTCAGAGCTGAGGCCACAACTTCACAGTGAGTACCTGAGAGTCCACTGTCAGAAAGTCTGTCATGACACAAAAATGACAAAATATGTTATTATGAAAGAGGACGTTTATATTTACTTCACGCATTTGATGACTAAACAGTTTGATATATATTTCTTTGATTAACATTTGCTCCTCACATCAGTGGTTCAGCTAATCTTATCTCACTGTTTGACATGAAACAATAATTCTCATCACTCTCTCTAAACCTGCAGACTTTTAATCTTTGTTTTTCTTTAATCTTGCAGATGAAGAGAGAGAACATGTAGTTACATTGAGGTTTCTATAATGTCCAGTCTGTCAGTGTGATCTGATCCAGGTCTGTCTCCACAAAGTTAGCATGAGGCCTTCTTGATCAGAAAAGCATTTTTAAAACTCAGTGAATAAGTAATAATAATACAGTTGATAAAGTTGACCTCTCTTTGCTGCTACCTGCTGCTGTCAGGTTCACATCAATAAATGGGAAAATTCACTGACTGCTGCCAAACGGTAGAGAAATGAAACAAATCACGTAATAATATTAGACCTGTACATAATTAAACATTCATATAATTAGATATTTTGATGACTGCATGGCGTTTTGTCATTAACACTTTCTGAGCACCAAACGTATTCAGCTCACAAACACAATTAAGAACCAATGAGGTTGCATTATTTTCAACATAATATCATCAGAAAGATGATATCAGTGTATCAGCATTAAAAACATAACATTGATCTTTGGTGTGTATAAGATCTGTTAAAAAGTCTGAATTCTACCATTCTGCTGTTATATATTCATCAGACCGATGAAGCTTATGCGAAAGTTCAGACAGGAAGACCCTCTTTACACTCTTTCATTCACAACCTTTCTGTCTCTTATCTCTACTGGCTCCTACTCTATCAGCTGACTGTGGGTGGTTCATTCTTAATAACCAAACAGATTCCGCCACGCTCTCTCTGAGCCAATCATATCTTTGCAATCACATTTTAAAACCGTCTTCCTCTCTGCTGCGTCAGTTCTCATTCAGAGCGGCTCGATGCAACCCGCCTCCACCCCATCACCTCCAGTCTTCTTCATATTCAGAGCCCAGGCCTGCTCCACATCCCTTCATTGGATCTTCAGTACTCCCTTCACCACCACCACCAGTGTCTAGACTCCAAGGGGGGAATATATCCTAATCTCATCACGGCATCACTACCCCCTTTTATATACTACGTCACGATGGAGTCTAATCGCCAAAGACTTTGCACTATTCTTCTCATCATGCATCATGTAATAAATTGTTGTTCAATCGATACTGGGTCTCTCCTGATTGAGCTGTTATTGGTGGAAGCTGTGTATTTCCTGTTACTACTCTTCTCTGCAGAAACAAGAGAGAGAAACACCTGAGTTTCCTTCTGTGAGTAACAGAATAAAAGGAAAGACTTCACATCAAGATGATGGAACACAACTTGACTTCATTAGTAATAAAATGCACCATTGCTCGATTCAACACACTCAGGGGTTTTACAACCACAAGCTTTGTCTCGTATGACCAGTAGTTTACGGAGGCTAATGCTAGAGTTGGGTCGATTTTCAGTTTTGCCGGTCCGGTCCGGTGTACGAGCTTAAACCGGTTTGATTTTATGCTATTGGGCGGAACCGACATGTGTCATTATGACACGTTCTGGCAAATTAAAAAGTAGCCGACATCAACAACCTGTGCCGACAGAGTCACAGTGCTAAATCCAGCCTGTATTGCATTATTAATAAGCAATATGACAACGTGATTAACGTAATATTATGATATTATGTTGGTTTATAAACAAGAAGAGGTTTGTTTACTAGAGAGTTCATGTGTTTTTTGGGGTGACGAGACGAGACATGACAGAGCTGGTCTCAAAGAAAACTAAAACTGAGGCAACATGGCAACATTTTGGATTTGAAGCCAACGAAAGAGATGAGCCCAAAAACACACGAGGTAAGGTGTAATGTGGTGCCGCTTCTTCTTCTTCTTCTTTAGTGTTTATTGACGGTTGGTAAACCAGCTTAGAGGTGCATTACTGCCACCAAGTAGACTGGAGTCGCTCCACTCTCATTCATGGGCTCTCTGCAGCCGCGGAGTCAAGTGCGACACCTCGTGGTAAAATTCGGTACACCAGTCCAGTCCGGTGTTTGGCTTAATATCAAACTGGTTTGAAATATTTTACACCGGCACAACCCAAGCTAATGCTAATGTTAACACTTTAGATTGATGTTGTTGTGCAACTGACATTACTGAATCAGTTCACTGACTTGATGAAATCAGTGTGGAGGCAACAGAAATGAGTTTGTTCTTTTGGTCCAGGTTCTTTAAAGGTGCAACATGTAAGATCTGACCAGACTTTTAGTTTAAAACATTAAAACAATTAATTAACATTACCAAAAGAATGTGAAGAAGTAACAGTTTTGACGTTAAGCCAAATACGTCAATGTATTGTGCTGCAGAGATATCTACTGCCAACCAGCAAGGTCCGGCCCTGACTTTCTTGTAGTACTAGCCTACTTGTACCTCGAGAGGCGACAGTGAGTCACTGTAGCGTCCAGTCTGTCCTCAGTCCAACATGAGAGGACCAAGAAGTAGAGCTGCACCGAGGACTCGTCAATAATACATCCAGGGTCTGTCTGCGTTTTGATAGTTTCTGTGTGACCGTGAGTGAGCTGTGACCTGTGTGTGTTTTTCCCCCGTGAGTAAGACGGTATTTCCCCGGTGTCAGACTTGATACTAACAAATAACACTAATAACGTTACCTCCAGGAAAATACCTCCGATAATTAAATCCATGCTCTACTTTATAACCACGGTGATTATGTCAAATCAAGCAACGAATACACCTATTTGGAAATTACCTCCGCTAAGTGTATTTCACTGATGTTTCTGACTGTGAGTAAAAGCTACCGGGTCTGATTTTTCTGTGAACCAGAGTGTATTTCACCGGTGTTCCTAACCGTGAGTAGCCGTGACTCGGGTGTGTGAAGCAACTATGTCATGGCAGCTGTGTTGCTCAGAACACAAGGAAGCACAATGTCGAGTGTGAAGTTGTTTGTATGAGCGGTTCTCGAGAAAGCTGCAAGCAGCAACACCACAAGCCAAGCATTCGGCCCGTTCTGAACAGACATGCTCTGAACGGACACTGCACCGTCTGGATTAAATTAGAAGAAGCAGAAACGAGAAAACGACTCGCACCCCCGCCTCGTCCTCCTCGCCGCCGGGAGGCTGCTTTGCCAGGAGTAGAGCGTGCAGCAGCTCCAGGAGACGTACCCACAGTTAGCAGTTAGCTCAGATTCAGCCAGTTTAAACCCCAGCACCAGGGCTCTGATCCCAGGACCGCCCCGACTCCCCGCCGGATCAGCAAAACGTTCTGTTGCTGACGTTACACCGGTTAGACCCAGCGCTCCACCAGCCAGCTGATCTTTTGTTGTTTTTATTTGTTTTACCAAGTTCACATGTCGTCTCCATCACCCAAAAAGATAAATAAGAAAAAACTGTAAAATGTAACAATTATTAGAAATAAATAGAATAAGTGTTCATTAACTTGACAGCTAGAAACACAAACTACTGAAACATTTTTAACTCAACATTTGAAACAGGTCAAGAACATCTGTGACAAAATACAACTGACATATTTATGTAATAAACACGTGGAACATTTATAAGAATATTATATTTTAAGAATAATTTATAGTGTGTATATTTGAAGAACTAAACTACTAATCTACACTGATCTATAAAGTTAATCACATCTGGACTAGGGATGTTAATAATTAACCGTTTAAACCGACATTACGAATTTTAACCAATTAATGCTATCGGTTAAATGGTTAAAAGAAATATTAATAATTAATTAAAAACCTGGTCCACCTTAACAGAGTCTGAGCCAGAGTTACAGATACAGGAAGTTGGCTCCATCTTGAGCTCACTTGAGCGGAAGAGTTGTAGCCTACACACTGTCTGCTACAGCTACGTTCACAGCTATAACGCCACCAACAACCCCACACTCACCGCCGCCACACACACGGTCTGTTGGACACTCGCTAAAGTCAGTGACAGACCGTATGTGTGTGACTACGAAGCCACCAGCAGAGCTACAGCTGCTAATGTAGCACAAAAACACGCACGGTCTGTCAGACACTCGCTAAAGTTACACCGAGCAGACACACAGCTGACAACCTGCTAAACTAAACTAAATGTGCGTCGGAGACTTTTACTGGAAAAGTGGCTGCATGTCCTCGACAGTGAACGCAGCACCGTGGCTGCTACAGTAACTCTCCTGACGGTGAACTAGAGACAGTGAACGCAACACCGTGGCTGCTACAGTAACTCTCCTGACGGTGAACTGGAGACAGTGAACGCAACACCGTGGCTGCTACAGTAACTCTCCTGACGGTGAACTGGAGACAGTGAACGCAACACCGTGGCTGCTACAGTAACTCTCCTGACGGTGAACTGGAGACATTGAACGCAGCACCGTGGCTGCTACAGTAACTCTCCTGACGGTGAACTAGAGACAGTGAACGCAACACCGTGGCTGCTACAGTAACTCTCCTGACGGTGAACTGGAGACAGTGAACGCAGCACCGTGGCTGCTACAGTAACTCTCCTGACGGTGAACTGGAGACAGTGAACGCAGCACCGTGGCTGCTACAGTAACTCTCCTGACGGTGAACTGGAGACAGTGAACGCAGCACCGTGGCTGCTACAGTAACTCTCCTGACGGTGAACTGGAGACAGTGAACGCAGCACCGTGGCTGCTACAGTAACTCTCCTGACGGTGAACTGGAGACAGTGAATGCAGCACGGTTGCTGCTACAGTAACTCTCCTGACAGGTGAACTGGAGACAGTGAACGCAGCACCGTGGCTGCTACAGTAACTCTCCTGACAGGTGAACTGGAGACAGTGAATGCAGCATCAGGGGACTCAGTTGTCTGTTGTGCTAATACACTGCAGCTGGTGCATCGCTGCATGAGACGCACTAATCTTATCGGTTAACGGTTAATAATCGGTTAACGAGGGTCGGTTATCGGTTAAAAAAAATAATTTCAAAATTAGCACTGGACTTACTGAGCTTTTCTGCAGTTCCTCACAGCTGGAATCAGTCTCAGTCGTCCCTCCTGTGTTGTCTTGTACTTCTTCAGGTCCAACTCATCCAGAACCTCCTCTGACATCTGCAGCATGTAGGCCAGAGCTGAGCAGTGGATCACAGAGAGTTCCTTCTTTGATCTGTCTCTGACTTCAGGAACTCTTGGATCTCCTGATGTACCGAGTGGTCGTTCATCTCCGTCAGACAGTGGAAGATGTTGATGCTTCTGTCAGGAGAGATTTTGGTCGTCTTCTCCTTCAGGTTGTTGATGGCCCTCTGGATGATTTCTGGACTGTTGTCTGTCTGACCCAGCAGACCTCCTAACAGCCTCTGGTTGGACTCCAGAGAGAGGCCATGAAGGAAGCGAACAAACAGGTCCAGGTGGCCATTTTTACTCCTCAGGGACTTCTCCATGGCTTTCTCCAGGAAGTCATCCAGGGTTGAATGAACATATTTTTTTCCCAGGAAGGCCTTCAGTACCTTTGTGTTGCTGTTTGTGTAACAGTGGAACATGTAGACTGCAGCCAGAAACTCCTGAATGCTCAGGTGAACAAAGCTGAAGACTGTTTTCTGGAAGATCACAAACTCTCTTTTGAAGATCTCTGTACAAACTCCTGAGTACACCGAGGCCTCTGTGACATCAAGACCACACCGCTCCAGGTCTTCTTGGTAGAACATGATGTTTCCTTTCTTCAGCTGTTCAAACGCCAGCCTCCCCAGCTTCAGAAGAACTTTCCTGTCAGCCTCCGTCAGCTCCTGTGGACTCGTCTCATGTCCCTCACCATACTTCTGCTTCTTCCTCTTTGTCTGAACCAACAGGAAGTGTGAGTACAGGTCAGTCAGGGTCTTGGGCAGCTCTCCTCTCTGTCTGTAGTCAACATGTGGTCCAGAACTGTAGCAGTGATCCAGCAGAAGACTGGGATTAGACACATGATGTGGAGGCTCCGGGATGTCTTGATGTGTGAGATGATTCTGCTGGACAGCTCTTCATCACTGACTCTCCTCCTGAAGTACTCCTCCTTCTGGCGTCAGTGAAGCCTCGTACTTCTGTTACCCTGTCAACACATGCAGGAGGGATCTGATTGGCTGCTGCAGGTCGGGAAGTTATCCAGACGAGAGCTGAGGGAAGCAGATTCCCCTGGATGAGGTTTGTTAACAGCACGTTGACTGATGACTTCTGGGTGACATCAGACACAACCTCATTGTTCTTGAAATCCAGTGAAAGTCTGCTTTCATCCAGGCCGTCAAAGATGAACAGAACTTTACAGACAGCGAGCTTCTCTGCTGTGACCTTCTGTAATGTTGGATGGAAAACATGGAGCAGCATGAGAAGACTGTACTGCTCATCTCTGATCAAGTTCAGCTCCCTGAACGAAAGCAGAACCACCAGACTGACATCTTGGTTTTCCAAGCCCTCTGCCCAGTCCAGAGTGAACTTCTGCACTGAGAAGGTTTTTCCAACGCCAGCGACGCCGTTCGTCAGAACGACTCTGATGTGTCCCTGTTGGTCAGGTAAGGCTTTAAAGATGTCGTGGCACTTGATTGGAGCGTCATGGAGGGTCTTCTTCTTGGAAGCTGTCTCAAGCTGCCTCACCTCATGTTGGGTATTAACCTCTTCACTCTGTCCCTCTGTGATGTAGAGCTCAGTGTAGATCCTGTTGAGGAGGGTTCCACTTCCTGTTTCATCACTTCCTTCAGTCACACATTCACATCTCCTCCTCAGACTGATCTTATGTTCATCTACAACCTCCTGCAGAACCCTATCTGCTGAAAGAGAGAGACAAGTTTGAGACAAAATAAAGAAAATTTGACAATCTGCTTATTATTTTCATTGCCAATATTGAAGTGATTAATATAAAGTAAATAAAAAAAGAAGTAAAGGTTAAACAGTCGAGTTTTTGTAAAAGCATCAGAAATGCTCCTTTTTCTCTCAGTCGGTGTCCATGTTTGATTGACAGCAGAGGAGGCGGAGCCTCAGCTGTCCGTCTGCAGCTCTTCATCTAAACAGCTCACTGGACTGTTCCTTCCTCACTGTAATATTTAAAACTGATCCACTCATCAAATAATGCAGAATACGTTCATATCTCGTTGTGTGAACCTGTTTTTATTAACAAAAGCCGGGTTTCCACTAAAAGTTCCTGGGAATTTTTAGTCCGACTACTTTTAAGGACCTAAAAGGTTCCTTCAGTCCACTGTTGTCTGTGTTTCCACTACGCTCTAAAGACCTGTGAAGATTCAGCATATTAGTCCTCTGATGTATGAAAAAGCAACATGACATGTGACGAGGTCTGTTGGTGGTCACAGCGGTAAACACACTCTGCAGTCTGCCGTTCAGTGTGTCCGCCTGTTTCATCTAAAAAACACGCTGGAAAAAACTAAACGTTAGGTTTAATCTCTGTTACAACATTTACTGATGCACGTTGGATGTAATGAATGAAATGCAGAGGAGGAAAGTGAAACTAAGAGCGTCCGTCTCCACAGTAAATCATGTTGAGTATTTGAGGGTTATTTATTTCTGCTTTAGAACTTTAACGCTGTGAAAATAACATTTCTTTCTCTCATTCACAACACCGTCACGCTCCGTCCTCTCTGTCTCTCTTCTCCTGATCATCCTCTCACTCGTGCTGTCTCTCTTGTTTTCTGTCTTTTTGGCTGGACCTCAGAGGACCAGCCCTACAACCACAGGGGTCTGTCACTGAATGAGTGATGGAGCTACACGATTGGTCGGCCGAGTGTCGGAGTTTCCTCATTGGCCGTTGCTCTTTCAAAATGAAAAGGCGGGAACAGTCCTTTATGCACATGAGCTGTCAAACTAGGAGATCTAGTTCTGAAATGAAACCAGATTCAGCAGAGGCATCGCCTGTATCTCACTTAAAATGTTTTCAGAAGTAGATTTTGGTGGATTGTTTAGACAGAATAACAGAAAGTTTATGAGCAGGCCGCCATGATGTTTCCTGTTTGTAACGGCGAGCAGAAAACCAGGAACCAATCAGATGCATTCCACGTCACCTCTTGACCCATAGTCATATATACATAGACATTGACCTCTGGATCGTACGCCAACGTTGGCGTATGTATATATGTCTATGGTTTGTACGGCCAGTTGAGTGGAGCAGCGAGTCTTCTAGTGTCCTCGCAGGACCTGGTGGACATGTAGCGCTGGATTTAACATTATAGACACGACCACTGACTATCTGTAGAACAGTTTAGCCTCAAATTCACAGACTGACCGAACACGGTCCAGACATAGACACGGTTTGGACCGAGTAAGGGAAAGGAAGGGAAAAAGAACAAAAGTATAATAGGTCCCCTTTAATAGTGCGTAGACAGATTTGTTTGCCTTCAACGCTGCTGGTTTACCGGTGTGCTTGATCCGCAGCGGGAAAATTAGCAAACAACCAAAAAAGTAACTGAAAGACATTTCAAGAACAAGCACATTGCATTTGCTGAAAAGCCAGCAGGAGCTTCCAGCCAATCTCCTGAGACATTTCTTCAGTGTCCTGCGTCTCATTTGCACTTGGTTGCTCACTGCATTAAGCTTTGTTTATACTCGCACGAGACAGCGCTGCCTCTGTAGATGGTGCTCACACTACAAGCATGCACAGAGACGTTTATGCTCAGTGTGTTGTTTGTTGCAGTACGCTCCGAAACGCCAGGAGACGTATAAACAAAATATCAAGTGGATAAATAAGAAGTCAACGAGTGGTACCGGAAAGGAAAGCAGGCTGTCTGGCAACAGCAGTAAACACTAAACACCAAACACCAACGTACACTACGCCAAACATTACATTTGTGTACTGTAATTATTACTGTCGCTTACCTCCAAGTCTAAATGACTTCCTGTCTCTCGGTGCTTCCCCTCGGGTCACCACTCTTTATATCAGACCTTTTTTTAGCTTTAACAAAATTATCTCAGATTCTTTCACAGCCTGCAGCAAAAAGACGCCTTTGCCCAGTGTGTTGCCTTTTTCTTTCCAAATATTTAATGACACGTGACTGTCCCTGTGGACATGTGACTGTCCCCGTGGTCTTTCAATGAACAGGTTTTTTTTTGCGTAAAGGTTGCTGACCCTGGGTTAATGCCAAGACAAGGGGTGCTATCATTAAACCAAAGAGTTCAGATTTCCTCTCAAAGGAGAACACAGGACAGGTGATACAGAGCACATATGAATGCTGGAGCAGAAAAAACATGCAGTTAAATTCCAGGTGGACTTAAAATGTAATGATATTTATAATGATCTTAAATGGTCGTGCTGTATGACACAACACATGTCACTGTATTAAAACAACAAGTAGTGTTTTCAGACACGGAGACGTCATCAGACAGATAGTCTTACTTTGTACAGTGCTGGTCTGACTGGCTGTCTGCAGTCCAGCTCTTGTTCTGGATCTTTCTCCACACTGGGGACAGGAGGAATCTCCTGATGAAGCAGACTGGTCCCAGTATGAGGTGATGCACTGTCTGCAGAACCAGTGTCCACAGCTGGTAGAGACTGGATCCTTCAGGACGTCCTGACACAAAGCACAGCAGGACAGCTGCTCCTCCACAGAGACATCACTCCTCTTCCTCTTCCTGTGAAGACATGTCTTTATAACTAAAATGATTTGTTGATTGGCCGACACTGTCTCAAAGCTCAGATGGTCACAGGGAACAGTCAAGTGTTGGTACTTTTCTGTTTGAATTCAGCATTCAGTCTGTGATGACAGTGTTCCTTTTATTTTAACTCTCCTGCTTTCATAAACACTAATGAGCTGAATTTCCTATCTGGCTGTCTTATTAACCTCTTAACAATCTGACGGACGCTATTCTGTCTTTCAGAGGTTGTAGCGGCTCAGTTTTAAAGCTAGAGTGAAGATACTGGTAACATATGAAACTAGAAAACCTGATGAATCCATTGATACCAACCATGTCATGCTAGCTTGTTGCACTATTCTACTTATCATGCACCATGTAATAAATTATTGTTCATTCGATATGGAGTCTCTCCTGGTTGAAATATATACATCCTTATAGTCAGTTCATTAAAGTTATACACAGTAACTTAGATGATGACACTGCTACATGTACAGTATATATACATCCTTATAGTCAGTGTATTAATACAGTATATATACATCCTTATAGTCAGTGTATTAATACAGTATATATACATCCTTATAGTCAGTGTATTAATACAGTAACTTAGATGATGACACTGCTACATGTACAGTATATATACATCCTTAAAGTCAGTGTATTAACGTCACACACAGTAACTTAGATGGCGGTCGGCGTGCTCCCAGTTTGGAGAAGCAGATAGGAGTACCGGCCGGAAGCTAAGTGATGTACTGCTAAGGACGCCACGTTAGTTCAGAACAGAAAGTCACACAATAACACAAACTAACTAACCGATGGATGCAGCGTTAGACCAGCAACTCCTGTGTTCTGAGAGGGAAAATTACTTGTTTTGTGAATGGAGTCTGGTGGCTTTGAAGACAGTGACATAAAGGTTTCAGTTCTCCGTCAGAAAGGGCTGTCTGATGGCGAGGTAAAGCAGAGAAAATATTCTAAATATAGTGTACTCTTAAAGAAATATTTTTATTATTTTGTTTTAGGTGGCTAAAATACGTTTTTCTGCTGCTCCCGTCCACAGCTGCTTTACCTCCCCGTCAGACAGCCCTTTCTGACGGGGAACTGAAGCCGTTATATCGCTCTCTTCAAAGCCATGAGACTCCATTCATAAAAGCAATAATTTTACTTCCCAGAACACGGGAGTATACGTACAACCCCAATTCAAAAAAAGCTGTCATTACAGCTGATTTTAGGAGAAGTCAAACCAACACAGTATTTTGAGGAGAAATGTGAGAAAATTAATTACACATTTGAAGCACATTCTTTCAGATTTTGAATAGTTGTAAATCTTTACAGAAAATTTACACTTCAAGAAAATATGAATATTTTCTTGAAGTTTAAATTCTAAAATGGAGGTTCTCATGTGTTTTTTTTTTAATTACACATTTGAAGCACATTCTTTCAGATTTTCAGTAGTTGTAAATCTTTACAGCGACTTCAACTTTTGGGCAGAAATATGAATATTTTCTTGACGTGTAAATTGTGAAATGGAGGTTCTCAGGTGTTTTGTTACAGAAATACAATCAGTGGTTTGTGGCTAAAAAACCCAGACTAAGATCCATCTTAGTTTGAAACAGTATCTGCACTAATAGTTCTGCATCAGGAATAAAAATCTTTTAGCAGAATATTTAGTCCTTCATCCTCAATGCATCATCGTTCATCAGTTCAGCTTACAGTAAAAACAGTCTCTTACTTTGACTCTGAGGGTCCATGTTCATTACTGAAGTATGGAGGTTCCCATATGGACCGGTCACTCTTCATAGACAGACAGCTGGGTACTGGAGACTCTGCTCTCGGTCTGTACTGAACTCTGCAAACACCAAGATGATTTTATTCATATCACATGAGTCCTTGATAAATTCTCTGATGACAAAGACATTTCAGTAGCTCTAAACACACAAACTACTGCTACTGTCAATAATTTGGTTTAAAAGTTTGCATTAGTCCTCTTAAATTACAGCTTTTCTGGGTGACTGACAGCTGTCACAGATACGAAGAGGAAGAATACACAAATGAATTCTTATATGTCATGAAAAGTTGTTAAACTTCAGTTAGTAAATACATTTTAGTAGAAATTTAATATACAAACACACAATCAACAAAATCATGGCATTGGCATGGCATAATTTTGTTTTTATATCATTCTGTATCTTCCTAGTTGTGTTCCTTATGTATTCAAATCTGAACTCTATGTACGAATGTTTTAGCACAAAATGATGTTTTCCCTTCAAGTCCTTCTAAAAACCTTCTGCCACATGACCTGACGTAGGTTTCTGCATGATGACGCTGCTACATGTACAGTTTATATACATCCATATAGTCAGTGATTATACAGTTACTTAGATGATGATGCTGCTACATGTACAGTATATATACATCCATATAGTCAGTGTATTAATACAGTAACTTAGATGATGATGCTGCTGCTAACATGTACAGCATATATACATCCATATAGTCAGTGTATTAATACATATATACATCCTTATAGTCAGTGTATTAATACAGTTACTTTAAATGATGACGCTGCTACATGTACCGTATATATACATCCTTATAGTCAGTGTATTAATACAGTAACTGAGAAGATGATGCTGCTACATGTACAGTATCTATACATCCATATAGTCAGTGTATTAATACAGTATATATACATCCTTATAGTCAGTGTATTAATACATTACTTAAATGATGACGCTGGCTACATGTACAGTTATATACATCCTTATAGTCAGTGTATTAATACAGTTACTTAGATGATGATGCTGCTACATGTACAGTATATATACATCCATATAGTCAGTGTATTAATACAGTAACTTAGATGATGATGCTGCTGCTACATGTACAGTATATATACATCCATATAGTCAGTGTATTAATACAGTATATATACATCCTTATAGTCAGTGTATTAATACAGTTACTTAAATGATGACGCTGCTACATGTACAGTATATATACATCCTTATAGTCAGTGTATTAATACAGTAACTGAGATGATGATGCTGCTACATGTACAGTATCTATACATCCTTATAGTCAGTGTATTAACGTTACATACAGTAACTTAGATGGCGGTCGGCGTGCTCCCAGTTTGGAGAAGCAGACAGGAGTACCGGCAGGAAGCTAAGTGATGTACTGCTAAGGACGCCACGTTAGTTCAGATCAGAAAGTCACACAATAACACAAACTAACTAACTGATGGATGCAGCGGTAGACCAGCAACTCCTGTGTTCTGAGAGGTAAAATGACTGGTTTTGTGAATGGAGTCTGTGGGTTTTGAAGACAGTGATATAAAGGCTTCAGTTCTCCGTCAGAAAGGGCTGTCTGATGGCGAGGTAAAGGTCCCGTCCACAGCTGCTTAACCTCGCCGTCAGACAGCCCTTTCTGACGGGGAACTGAAGCCGTTATATCGCTCTCTTCAAAGCCACCAGACTCCATTCACAAAAGCAGTAATTTTACTTCCCAGAACACGGGAGTATGCATACAACCCCACTTCAAAAAAAGCTGCCATAACAGCTGATTTCAGGAGAAGTCAAACCAACACAGTATTTTGAAGACAAATGTCAGAAAATTAATTACACATTTGAAGCACATTCTTTCAGATTTTGAATAGTTGTAAATCTTTACAGCGACTTCAACGTTCGGGCAGAAATATTAATATTTTCATGAAGTGTAAATTGTGAAATGGAGGTTCTCAGGTGTTTTGTTACAGAAATACAATCAGTGGTTTGTGGCTAAAAAACCCAGACTAAGATCCATCTTAGTTTGAAACAGTATCTGCACTAATAGTTCTGCATCAGGAATAAAATCTTTTAGCAGAATATTTAGTCTTCATCCTCAATGCATCATCGTACATCAGTTCAGCTTACAGTAAAAACAGTCTCTTACTTTGACTCTGAGGGTCCATGTTCATTACTGAAGTATGGAGGTTCCCATATGGACCGGTCACTCTTCATAGACAGACAGCTGGGTACTGGAGACTCTGCTCTCGGTCTGTACTGAACTCTGCAAACACCAAGATGATTTTATTCATATCACATGAGTCCTTGATAAATTCTCTGATGACAAAGACATTTCAGTAGCTCTAAACACACAAACTACTGCTACTGTCAATAATTTGGTTTAAAAGTTTGCATTAGTCCTCTTAGATTACAGCTTTTCTGGGTGACTGACACTGTCACAAACGAAGTGGAAGAATACAAAATGAATTCTTTAATGAAAAGTTTTTAACTTCAGTTATAATACATTTTAGTAAATTTAATATAAAACCACAATCAACAAAATCATGGCATTGGCAGGCATAATTTTTTTTATATCATTCTGTATCTTCCTAGTGGTGTTCCTTATGTATTCAAATCTGAACTCTATGTGAATGTTTTAGCATCAAAATGATGTTTTCCCTTCAAGTCCTTCTAAAAACCTTCCCATGACCTGAGTAGGTTTCTGCATGATGACGCTCTACATAAGTATATATACATCCTTATAGTCAGTGTATTAATACAGTTACTTAGATGATGATGCTGCACATGTACAGTATATATACCTATATCAGTGTATTAATACAGTAACTGAGATGATGATCTGCTACTGTACAGTATCTATACATCCTTATAGTCAGTGTATTAACGTTACATACAGTAACTTAGATGGTGGTCGGCGTGCTCCCAGTTTGGAGAAGCAGACAGGAGTACCGGCAGGAAGCTAAGTGATGTACTGCTGTGGACGCCACGTTAGTTCAGATAAAATCACACAATAACACAAACTAACTAACTGATGGATGCAGCGGTAACAACTCCTGTGTTCTTAGAGGTAAAATGACTGTTTGTGAAGGAGTCTGTGGGTTTTGAAGACAGTGATAAAAGGCTTCTTCTCCGTCAAAAGGGCGTCTGATGGCGAGGTAAAGCCCCCACAGCTGCTTAACCTCGCCTCAGACAGCCCTTTCTGACGGGGAATGAAGCCTATCGCTCTCTTCAAAGCCACAGATCCATTCACAAAAGCAGTAATTTACTTCCCAGAAACGGGAGTATGCATACAACCCCACTTAAAAAAAGCTGCATAACAGCTGATTTTGAATCAAACCAACACATTATTTTGAAGACAAATGTCAGAAAATTAATTCACATTTGAAGCACATTCTTTGTTTTGAATAGTTGTAAATCTTTACAGCGACTTCAACGTTCGGGCAGAAATATTAATATTTTCATGAAGTGTAAATTGTGAAATGGAGGTTCTCAGTGTTTTGTTACAGAAATACAATCAGTGGTTTGTGGCTAAAAAACCCAGACTAAGATATCTTAGTTTGAAACAGTATCTGCACTAATAGTTCTTCAGGAATAAAATCTTTTAGCAGAATATTTAGTCTTCATCCTATGCATCATCGTCCACAGTTCAGCTTACATAAAACAGTCTCTTACTTTGACTCTGAGGTCCATGTTCATTACTGAAGTATGGAGGTTCCCAATGGACCGGCACTCTTCATAGCAGACAGCTGGGTACTGAGATGCTCTCGGTCTGTAAACTCAAACACCAAGATGATTTTATTCATATCACATGAGTCCTTGATAAATTCTCTGATGACAAAGACATTTAGTAGCTCAAACACACAACTACTGCTACTGTAAAATTTGGTTTAAAAGTTTGCATAGTCCTCTTAGATTACAGCTTTTGTGGACTGACAGCTGTCACAGATACGAAGAGGAAAATAAATTTATATCTCATATGTCATAAAAGTTTGTTAAACATTTGTAGAAATTAATTTTTAAAATTAATTACAAAACAGCATACAAATTGAATTGCATGCATAATTTTGTTTTCATATTGGTGTTCCTTATGTATTCAAATCTGAACTCTATGTACGAATGTTTTAGCATCAAAATGATGTTTTCCCTTCAAGTCCTTCTAAAAACCTTCTGCCACATGACCTGACGTAGGTTTCTGCATGATGACGCTGCTACATGTACAGTATATATACATCCTTATAGTCAGTGTATTAATACAGTTACTTAGATGATGATGCTGCTACATGTACAGTATATATACATCCATATAGTCAGTGTATTAATACAGTAACTGAGATGATGATGCTGCTACATGTACAGTATCTATACATCCTTATAGTCAGTGTATTAACGTTACATACAGTAACTTAGATGGCGGTCGGCGTGCTCCCAGTTTGGAGAAGCAGACAGGAGTACCGGCAGGAAGCTACGTGATGTACTGCTAAGGACGCCAGTTAGTTCAGATCAGAAAGTCACACAATAACACAAACTAACTAACTGATGGATGCAGCGGTTAGACCAGCAACTCCTGTGTCTTAGAGGTAAAATGACTGGTTTTGTGAATGGAGTCTGTGGGTTTTGAAGACAGTGATATAAGGCTTCAGATCTCCGTCAGAAAGGGCTGTCTGATGCGAGGGTAAAGGGTCCCGTCCACAGCTGCTTAACCTCGCCGTCAGACAGCCCTTTCTGACGGGGGAACTGAAGCCGTTATATCGCTCTCTTCAAAGCCACCAGACTCCATTCACAAAGCAGTAATTTTACTTCCCAGAACACGGGAGTATGCATACAACCCCACTTCAAAAAAAGCTGCCATAACAGCTGATTTAGGAGAAGTCAAAACCAACACAGTATTTGAAGACAAATGTCAGAATATTAATTACACATTTGAAGCACATTCTTTCAGATTTGAATAGCTGTAAATCTTTACAGCGACTTTCAACATTCGGCAGAAATATTAATATTTTCATGAAGTTAAATTGTGAAATGGAGGTTCTCATGTGTTTTGTTACAGAAATACAATCAGTAGTTTGTGGCTATAAAACCCAGACTAAGATCCATCTTAGTTTGAAACAGTAATCTGCACTAATAGTTCTGCATCAGGAATATACATCTTTTAGCAGAACATTTAGTCTTCATCCTCAATGCATCATCATCCATCAGGTCAGCTTACAGAAAAAACAGTCTCTTACTTTGTGTCTGAGGGTCCAGGTTCATTACTGAAGTATGGAGGAGTCCTGTATGGACCAGTCACTCTTCATAGACAGAGACAGCTGGGTACTGGAGACTCTGCTCTCGTCTGTACTGACACTGCAAACACCAAGATGATTTTATTTCATATCACATGAATCCTTGATAATCACATAAAACCATATCAGTAGCTCAAACACACAAACTACTGCTACTGTCAACAATAAGTAAGGGATAATGTACAGCGAGCCGGTCATTGTTGTGAAAGAATCCCCTTCAGGGTGATGAGAGACTTCTCCGCCTCACGTCAGGATGCAGCATCGCCCTGTCGGGGATTCTTTCTCAACAATGACCCGCTAGCTGTTCATTATTCCTTATTTCAAAGTTTGTAGCCGTTTTCTTAGATTAGATTACATCTTTTCTAGGTGACTGACAGCTGTCACAGATACTAAGAGGAAGAGTTTATATGTTAAATTTTAGTTGGCAAATACATTTATGTAGAAATTTGAATATACAAACACAAAATCAACAGAAAACATGGCATTGTCAGAGGTAACTAAAAATGAGTCCTATAAATGAGTTAGTAGCAGCTCTCTTACTTTGACTCTGAGGCTCCAGGATCACCTTTAGACCGGTCACTCTTCATAAACAGACAGCCAGAGACTAGAGACTCTGCTCTGACCTCCTCTTCCTCCACACAATCACTCATCTTCTGATCTGAAGTCAGTCTGAGAGGTTAAAAAGGAACACTGACTGTGAGCTCAGAACATGTACAGGAAACAAGTTTGTACAAGAATCACAGGCAAGACTGAGAGAACAGGAAGTAACACACACGCACGCACGCACGCACACCGACGCGCACACACACACACACACACACACACACACACACACACACACACACACACACACACACAGTATACAGTATAATAAAACCATCCGGCATCCACCTGGTCAGTTCTCTTTAAATCTCTGCTTGTTTTCTTGGGTTACAGCAGGTTTAATGAGTATTATTCAGCCAGTCACGACTTTGTGTTCACAGATGAATCAAACTGTTGAGTTCATTCTGACATTTCTCTCCTCTACAGTCCACAGGGACAAAACTGACTCAGAGAGTTTAACAGTAAAGTAATAAAATGTTGGATTAACACTCACCCTGCTTCACTCTTTAGTTTTCCTCCTGCTAAGTTTACTCAAAATGGAGTCTGAGCTGACTGAACAATTTCACTTCCAGGGTTTACTCCCTGTTCTCGTGTTCTTAGATCACATGATCAGTGTGGCTCCTCCCCTCTCCATTTACAGGAAAATCTTTGACCTCAGAGTTTATCTATGAGTGTTTGTGTGTGTGTGTGTTACTCACACAAATCAGCTTTTCAACACAGTGTGTTTATGAGAATCTCTTTTGTCTTGAGGAGGTTGAATTACTATATCTCATTTGTATGTTTAAATCATGTCAATAAATCAGTTTAGTTAAATACTAATGTGCTTTTATTGTTTTTTTTTCAGAATTATATGACTAAGATCTTTCTGAACATCTGGAAGAAAAAATATTCTTTAATTCTGAGTTGCAAGTCTTTTTCATAATCTAAACATAGTAGCCAGAAATGACACATCTTCCTTGCTCAATTAGTACAAGAACCTACATTTTGAATGGTATTATATTATTATCATATTAGTTATATTTGTATGTTTCTTCCACGATTTCATGTTTTCATAAAAAAAATATTTAATTATTATTAAACAAAAAGAGGAAAGACATAAGTAATTTCCAGCAACCTGGATTTGGAAATATAATCCCAAATTCTCTACTCTCTACTAATGTTTAATTACATTAGAAGTTAATTATTTCTTAAAGACGTGTTTCTTGAATTTCACCTGTCAGTATTTCAGAATCTATGAAGCTATATGAAGCTTATCATTAATGAGTAACTTTATCAAAAATGTATTTTTATTTTCATGTCACACTATCAAGTTTCAGATTGACTAAAGAAACAGTCTCAACAGATAATGACTAGCCTGACTGAGAAGATGATCATGCAGTATAAAGTTTAAATGTTTATATATCTCATTCAAAAAGTAACTATGTTAGGGACAAATATTTTTAAATAGTAAACAGCATTTGATAATTGTTAATTCAATGATCTATATTTTTTTGGCATCTTCTCATTGAACTTTATACAGAACACATATTTTGGCATTGCAATTGGGTATCAATTTTTAATGTTATAGGTTCAATGTCAGTATAGCAGTTGTTAGCTAATGTAGCTAACAACTAACTAAACCTAGTTATTTTAACCAAGTGTAGTTAGCTGATAGCTAATGTAGCTAAC
>CAKAOJ020001880.1:0-27014 GCA_916701645.2 Sebastolobus alascanus
AAATTTTTTTTTTTTGGAGTTTTTTTGGTTTTTTTGGTTTTTTATTTCCCCCTACCCAAAAAGGGCCTGTTCCTTTTGTTTAGGAATTCCCAAATTGTATGCTCTGATGAAGGTCTGACAGACCGAAAGCTCAGAATAAATTGTTACACTGCATAGATCTAAGTGTGCGGATACCTTTCTAACATTTATAGTATAGCATGTCGAAACATTTTAAGAAAAAAAGTAATATTATAGTATGTCGAAAAATGTTGTAAAAAAAAGTCATAGTATAGTATGTCGAAATAAAGTCAGAGTAAAGTATGTTGAAAAAAAGTCACAGTATTATATGTCGAAATATTTGTTAAAAAAACTTCTAGTATAGTATGTCTTAAATAAAGTCATAGTATAGTATGTCGAAAAAAGTCATAGTATAGTATGTCGAAACATTTTGAGAAAAAAAGTTATAGTATAGAGTCAAAAAAAATATCACAGTATAGTATGTCACAAAAAAATCATAAAAAATGTCACAGTATAGTATGTCACAGAAAAAATCATAAAAAATGTCACAGTATAGTATGTCACAAAAACAATCATAAAAAATGGAATAGTATAGTATGCCATTAAAAATGCCATAAAAAGTCATGGTGTAGTATGTCACAAAAATTAAAAAAAATGTCATTGTATTGTATGCCATAAAAAAAATCATAAAAAATGTCACAGTATAGTATGTCATGAAAATGCCATAAAAGTCATAGATAGTATAGTATGCCATACACTTTTTTTCCTTTTTTTTTTTTTACAATCATTACAGTGAATGTTTGAGTTTGACTGCTTTGTTAAAAATGGAAAAATAAATAAAAAGTTCCCCCCAAAGAAGTGTCATAAAAACGATAGATAGAAAAGGTGTAAGAAAAAATGTCAAACTATAGTATGTCACAAAACATTTAATTAAAAAAAAATACATAGTATAGCATGCCATTAAAAACAGTCATAACAGGAGTGACGCAGAGATCGAAAAGTGGCAAATGGTGTGTGGCTGTGGTACAGAGTGGTATAAGCCGATCTCATTTGGGCGGTATGCTGCTGGTGTTCCTCCGCCATATACCGTTTCCTAACGGCCGGCGCCCATGGATGTATTAAAAGGACAATGTTGTACTTCAATTGTTTTTTAACCAGCTACCTGTCTTTTTCTACTTTTTCCTGCAGTACGTCCAGCAGTTTCCTTGACGACAAAGAAGAAGTTGGTCCTCCCGACCAGATGAGAAGGATGGCCGACCACAAGACGAGCTGGAGAGCGATGGTCACCTGTGATTTAGTCAACAAACTAAGTAAGTCCTTACTAAGACTACAAGACTAACAAAGGTGACATAAAGTGGTTATAAGCTAAAGTTAACATCATTTAACAGCCTACAGGTTTTATTTTGATATATATAAATCTGTGACGATACAAATCAAAGTTAATTTATTTAGAGATTATTGAGTGCAGGAGAAATGTGGAAGAACCTCATGTCTGTCAACCCAAAGGAGGAAGTGTAGTGATGACTTGTCTTTGATTTCATAGGGCAGTTGAGGGCTGTTCCTCTCTCTAGGTGACATGGTGGAGAGGAGGTCGTGGTGCTCAGGCTCCATCTGGAAGCTGCTTGACATCCTCCTGGATCCATCCCTCCATATATGTTCACATTATACGGATCATTTTTAGTCATATGGACTCTGTATGTCCATCCTGGAAGAGGAAGCCCTCCTCTGTTGCTCTTCCTGAGGTTTTTCCCTGTCAAAAAGGTTTTTTGGGAGTTTTTTCCTCATCACTATTTTCTACCATTTGACTGGTTTGGTGTTGATTTTAATAAAAGACAACATCAGACATCAACAATGATTATGTGTTATGTGACTTCCTTGACTTTCAGTGATGTTAGGTTACCATAACATTAAATAGTCAATCATTTGCAGGTGCCATGATATTTGTTTGATTATATCTGATTTAAGTTTCACCACAGTCCAAATGATTTTTACTGAGGCTAAAAACTCACAGCTTTAGTTTCTTCTCCACTTTAATTTGGAAAAACAACAACCAGAGAAATCATTGATAAAATAAAGTCTTATTTCTGATAATGTATTTAGATGATAATATATGAAAGGTATCATGTTTTTTTAAACTCATCTCTAGTAATATTAATATTTATAATAACATTTTTTAACAAAAGCCTGAAACAACTCCAAAACATATCTCACAACTATGATGATGATGAGGAGGAGGAGGAGGAGGAGGGTCCCCTTCCCATTTAATTTCTCATTTATCTCTGGGACTAAGATCAAGCACTTTCACATGTAGCCTTCAGATAGATTATACAAAACAATCTGCATTGGAAAGATTTCAGGATGGCTTTTGCGATTTAACATGTTTATTCAACAATGGGCTGTAATTTAAAAGGGCAAAGTGATTATGGATGTGGAGTTCACAACAATCAGTGCTCCTATTGAGAGAGTGAAGATCTGATCAATACCCTGACAAGCCAGTAGAGGTCACTGGCTGGTCGAACCAGTGCTGGTAGAAGAGGGATTAACACCAAGTAGGCATCGGTCAGGCCTTCTCAAATCAACTAGAGCATCATGCGCCCACCTTGTCATTATCTGTATAGAAAACACTTTTCATAAAGAGCAGGGACCAGGTGTAAAAATCTGTGATACATCTGCTAGAATATTTTGTTTTAACAGCCAGGAACACAATTTCAAATGTGGTAAGTAAACAATGTGAGAACATTTCCTTACTGTCGATCCTTACTGAGTGAGAGTGCAGCTCAGCTAACACTCCTCAAGGAGAGACACTGAATCCTGCTGCTTTTCTTTGGACTTTGATATTTTTACATTTTTGACCAAAGTCTATTACTTTTCTGAACACCCAACAACATTAAGGACATATGGCACATATTTTATGGACACTATGGAAGCTGTCTGAATACTATTATAAAATATATTTGTGAATCAACATTTGCCTTATTTAACATTTAGATTTAACAATTATATTTAGATTTAACATTTAGATTTAAATCGCTTGTAAGTAAATAAATAAATAAACCCAATCTACAATATTGCTATTGCAGATTATAAAGTAAAACTGCTTTTCTGCAAAAAACTCTTCTCTAAGAGGCAAAAATATACATTACCTTACATATTACGCATTACACAGCATCCCAAATCAATATACATCGCTAACCAAATATGAATATGGCCTATACAGCATCCGACATTCAAAGAGGAAGTGTGATTTTTAGATTTACATAAAGTACAAATGTCACAAATAAAGAAAAGAAATATATTTTTGTGTCAATAATAGGTACTCATGAAAAGAAAATAATGAGATTATGAAGAAAATGAACTAGGTACAGTTTATGAAATCACAGAAACGCACGTGCGTGCGTGCGTGCGTCAGTAAAAGTAATGGGAACGTAATGACGTAGGACCGAGGTACCAGTATATAGCCGCTGTCAATCATTCCGTGTCCTCTTCTGCATCTGAGTTTGACACGAGTTGACATCAGACGCTATTCAAAACCTGAACGCTGGAAAGCTGAATTTCTGGAGAACGAGAAACATTTGTTGGAGAACGAATCTTGTGGATTACCGTGGACTAGTGGATAATACCATTAAATTACCGGAGAAGAAAACAACTGGAAAAATGGCTTCCAATCGGCCGAGGTCACCGATCCGTGAGGAGCAACTGCTGCTTGGAGCTGCCGGTGTGTCAGACAACGACCACGGAAGTAAGACAACTTCTACGTTTACGTTTTTCTTCCTCCAAAGTCATTAATTAATCTCTCTAAATCACTTGCAAGTGTTTTCAGGATAAAATGAGTATATTTTATAGAGTTTAAAGCTAAAGAATGAAGTGGGCCTTATTGGATAAAACACATTTGGTGAGAACAGCCACCTACACGACGTTTCTCCGTGTAAAATAATGGTTTCATGTTGGGAATCTGTTGAATTTCCCGCCACATGTTCAGAATGTATTAATAATAATCATGTAGTGATTTGAAAACACTGTTTTTGCAAATTTGGCGTTGAAATGTTACCAAACAAAATGGCGACTGGCCTAATTTTCGAAAAATGCCCCAAAATGCCATTTTCTTGAGCACCATCACCATGGAGACAGTGAAATTATTAGGAGCTGACGTCAGCACGCGTCAGACCGTGAAGGACGTAACGTTACAAGTGTAAACAAACATGGCGGCTTCCTCCAAGTGGAGAGCTGAGTTTGCTTGATTTTAATTGTTTAAGCTTTCATTAAAATACATCCTTTTAAGTTCAAAGTTCATCGAATCTGTGAATTTATTTACTAGTATGAGTTTAAGCTGTTTCTGGGCCTGCAGCCAGAGCCTCGTCACAAGCTTGTATTTAACATGTTGGTCATTTATTAACATTGAACTGGTCTTTGTTTGTTTGTGTGCTATTTTCTTTATGAGGGAAACGAGAAGAAAGTGGTTGGTCATGAACATAGAAATAGAAATATTCATATTTTTACTTTTTATTCTTGTTATTCTTTTATGGTCATGAATCTTTATCACGGATGGAGCAAAGAGGAGCGGTGATGAGAACTGCAAGCAAGTTACTGCTCTTATTATCACCTTTTTAACAATTTTCTCCTGCACTTATTTTTATCAGTTACTTAATGATTTGGTTCTCTGTTGTTCTTTGATTTTGAGCTTCAATTTAGTAGATAGCTATATCTGATAAGGCATGGTAATAATTAATAACATTAACAAGTATTTTAACAAGTCTTCTACGTGTTAATGATCGATTATCATACTCACTGTGTTGTTCTTTGAGTTTTTTACATACTAAAAGTGAACCAGAAAGAGGTAAGGCAATAATTAATTTAGAGATTATTGAGATTAGTATAGTATGTTGAAAAAAAGTCATAGTATAGCATGTTGAAAAATGTTGTAAAAAAAAGTCATAGTATAGTATGTCTAAAAAAAGTCATAGTATAGTATGTCGAAAAAAGTCATAGTATAGCATGCCATTAAAAACAGTCATAACAGGAGTGACGCAGAGATCGAAAAGTGGCAAATGGTGTGTGGCTGTGGTACAGAGTGGTATAAGCCGATCTCATTTGGGCGGTATGCTGCTGGTGTTCCTCCGCCATATACCGTTTCCTAACGGCCGGCGCCCATGGATGTATTAAAAGAACAATGTTGTACTTCAATTGTTTTTTAACCAGCTACCTGTCTTTTTCTACTTTTTCCTGCAGTACGTCCAGCAGTTTCCTTGACGACAAAGAAGAAGTTGGTCCTCCCGACCAGATGAGAAGGATGGCCGACCACAAGACGAGCTGGAGATCGATGGTCACCTGTGATTTAGTCAACAAACTAAGTAAGTCCTTACTAAGACTACAAGACTAACAAAGGTGACATAAAGTGGTTATAAGCTAAAGTTAACATCATTTAACAGCCTACAGGTTTTATTTTGATATATATAAATCTGTGACGATACAAATCAAAGTTAATTTATTTAGAGATTATTGAGTGCAGGAGAAATGTGGAAGAACCTCATGTCTGTCAACCCAAAGGAGGAAGTGTAGTGATGACTTGTCTTTGATTTCATAGGGCAGTTGAGGGCTGTTCCTCTCTCTAGGTGACATGGTGGAGAGGAGGTCGTGGTGCTCAGGCTCCATCTGGAAGCTGCTTGACATCCTCCTGGATCCATCCCTCCATATATGTTCACATTATACGGATCATTTTTAGTCATATGGACTCTGTATGTCCATCCTGGAAGAGGAAGCCCTCCTCTGTTGCTCTTCCTGAGGTTTTTCCCTGTCAAAAAGGTTTTTTGGGAGTTTTTTCCTCATCACTATTTTCTACCACTTGACTGGTTTGGTGTTGATTTTAATAAAAGACAACATCAGACATCAACAATGATTATGTGTTATGTGACTTCCTTGACTTTCAGTGATGTTAGGTTACCATAACATTAAATAGTCAATCATTTGCAGGTGCCATGATATTTGTTTGATTATATCTGATTTAAGTTTCACCACAGTCCAAATGATTTTTACTGAGGCTAAAAACCCACAGCTTTAGTTTCTTCTCCACTTTAATTTGGAAAAACAACAACCAGAGAAATCATTGATAAAATAAAGTCTAATTTCTGATAATGTATTTAGATGATAATATATGAAAGGTATCATGTTTTTTTAAACTCATCTCTAGTAATATTAATATTTATAATAACATTTTTTAACAAAAGCCTGAAACAACTCCAAAACATATCTCACAACTATGATGATGATGATGATGAGGAGGAGGAGGAGGAGGAGGGTCCCCTTCCCATTTAATTTCTCATTTATCTCTGGGACTAAGATCAAGCACTTTCACATGTAGCCTTCAGATAGATTATACAAAACAATCTGCATTGGAAAGATTTCAGGATAGCTTTTGCGATTTAACATGTTTATTCAACAATGGGCTGTAATTTAAAAGGGCAAAGTGATTATGGATGTGGAGTTCACAACAATCAGTGCTCCTATTGAGAGAGTGAAGATCTGATCAATACCCTGACAAGCCAGTAGAGGTCACTGGCTGGTCGAACCAGTGCTGGTAGAAGAGGGATTAACACCAAGTAGGCATCGGTCAGGCCTTCTCAAATCAACTAGAGCATCATGCGCCCACCTTGTCATTATCTGTATAGAAAACACTTTTCATAAAGAGCAGGGACCAGGTGTAAAAATCTGTGATACATCTGCTAGAATATTTTGTTTTAACAGCCAGGAATACAATTTTAAATGTGGTAAGTAAACAATGTGAGAACATTTCCTTACTGTCGATCCTTACTGAGTGAGAGTGCAGCTCAGCTAACACTCCTCAAGGAGAGACACTGAATCCTGCTGCTTTTCTTTGGACTTTGATATTTTTACAGTTTTGACCAAAGTCTATTACTTTTCTGAACACCCAACAACATTAAGGACATATGGCACATATTTTATGGACACTATGGAAGCTGTCTGAATACTATTATAAAATATATTTGTGAATCAACATTTGCCTTATTTAACATTTAGATTTAACAATTATATTTAGATTTAACATTTAGATTTAAATCGCTTGTAAGTAAATAAATAAATAAACCCAATCTACAATATTGCTATTGCAGATTATAAAGTAAAACTGCTTTTCTGCAAAAAACTCTTCTCTAAGAGGCAAAAATATACATTACCTTACATATTACGCATTACACAGCATCCCAAATCAATATACATCGCTAACCAAATATGAATATGGCCTATACAGCATCCGACATTCAAAGAGGAAGTGTGATTTTTAGATTTACATAAAGTACAAATGTCACAAATAAAGAAAAGAAATATATTTTTGTGTCAATAATAGGTACTCATGAAAAGAAAATAATGAGATTATGAAGAAAATGAACTAGGTACAGTTTATGAAATCACAGAAACGCACGTGCGTGCGTGCGTGCGTCAGTAAAAGTAATGGGAACGTAATGACGTAGGACCGAGGTACCAGTATATAACCGCTGTCAATCATTCCGTGTCCTCTTCTGCATCTGAGTTTGACACGAGTTGACATCAGACGCTATTCAAAACCTGAACGCTGGAAAGCTGAATTTCTGGAGAACGAGAAACATTTGTTGGAGAACGAACCTTGTGGATTACCGTGGACTAGTGGATAATACCATTAAATTACCGGAGAAGAAAACAACTGGAAAAATGGCTTCCAATCGGCCGAGGTCACCGATCCGTGAGGAGCAACTGCTGCTTGGAGCTGTCGGTGTGTCAGACAACGACCACGGAAGTAAGACAACTTCTACGTTTACGTTTTTCTTCCTCCAAAGTCATTAATTAATCTCTCTAAATCACTTGCAAGTGTTTTCAGGATAAAATGAGTATATTTTATAGAGTTTAAAGCTAAAGAATGAAGTGGGCCTTATTGGATAAAACACATTTGGTGAGAACAGCCACCTACACGACGTTTTCTCCGTGTAAAATAATGGTTTCATGTTGGGAATCTGTTGAATTTCCCGCCACATGTTCAGAATGTATTAATAATAATCATGTAGTGATTTGAAAACACTGTTTTTGCAAATTTGGCGTTGAAATGTTACCAAACAAAATGGCGACTGGCCTAATTTTCGAAAAATGCCAAAAAATGCCATTTTCTTGAGCACCATCGCCATGGAGACAGTGAAATTATTAGGAGCTGACGTCAGCACGCGTCAGAGCGTGAAGGACGTAACGTTACAAGTGTAAACAAACATGGCGGCTTCCTCAAAGTGGAGAGCTGAGTTTGCTTGATTTTAATTGTTTAAGCTTTCATTAAAATACATCCTTTTAAGTTCAAAGTTCATCGAATCTGTGAATTTATTTACTAGTATGAGTTTAAGCTGTTTCTGGGCCTGCAGCCAGAGCCTCGTCACAAGCTTGTATTTAACATGTTGGTCATTTATTAACATTGAACTGGTCTTTGTTTGTTTGTGTGCTATTTTCTTTATGAGGGAAACGAGAAGAAAGTGGTTGGTCATGAACATAGAAATAGAAATATTCATATTTTTACTTTTTATTCTTGTTATTCTTTTATGGTCATGAATCTTTATCACGGATGCATAAAGAGAACTGTATGTGTAGTAATGTTGCCGGCTGCATGTGTGTAATGTGCATAATGACACATGCAGTCCTACACTCCTCAAACTGGCTTTATCTCAGCATTATACACAGTTCAATGCAAACCATAGGAAGTAATGAAGACAGCAACATCTTCTAGGATAATAGAAACAATTCATACAGTGCCATGGAAAATAATCTCTGCCACTAAACTCCCTCAAAACCACCTGTTCATTCCAACGTCATCCAATTTTTCTTTTTTTGGGGGGGGTGGGGGACACTGCATAGTTGCAATCTAATTGGCTACAGTAGAGTTGTGACTCATTGTTTTGGCTGAATGTGATTGTCCTCTTGTGTCAACCAAAAGATACATTTTTAGAAAAAAAAACAGAAACAGGAATAAACAAGATTATTATGTGGAACTTTGTTATCCAAATATGGATAAAAGACAAATTCTTCACTCACTTTTGTCAGTAGAGTCATTACTGTAGACTGTGAATGTAACTACATCTGACTGAATACAACCGTTTTACTCCCTCAAGGCCTATGGTGTCCTAAAGCTTGTCAAATACATATTTTTTGTCTGTGGTGCACTGTACAGACTAGTGTTTATACCCACTGCTGCAGTGAGTTAGCCTTTTCACTGCTGTGTGTAAATAGTCCTTTGGATGTCCTCTCATACGTAATCCAGCCAATGTGATTGGACTTTTATTTTGGGAGTCATCTTTTTCCACGTAGTTGCATTTCCCTGTAAAAGTGGATCTGAGTGCTAGAATCTGCATTTGTGCATAAAAGTACACGTCTGATAAGGAGCCTCTTATCTCCTCATTGAGCAATCAAAAAGCAATGTTCATGTGTATGTATATTTATACAATATTAATATGCATGTACATTCTTGTCCCCTCAGGTGGCTCCTCTCAGAGTTCAGACGGCGTCGCTGAACGTGCCGAGGTGCTCCCGCGGCCGATCCGACCCGACGACCTCCGCCTCTACATCGTCTCTGATGATGAGGATGAGGCGCCTGGTCCTCCGGTCCACCTCCATCCTCATTTTGGGATTCGGTTGCTGTTCCTCAGAGACTGATTGTGTTCAGCATTAGCAGCCTGTGGAGCAGCATCAGTAACATCTTGAAGATCAACTGAGAAGATTCTGTCTTTGTGGTCGTGGCAGCTTCTTCACAAACGTCACGGAGGGACGAAGCTCTCAAGAGTCATTCCCCTCAACTTGTTGCCTCAGCTCCTCCACAAAGAGGAGCGGTGATGAGAACTGCAAGCAAGTTACTGCTCTTATTATCACCTTTTTAATAATTCAATGATTATCTTACTCACTCTGTTTGTCTTTGAATTGTTCTACTTTTCACTGAAGCAGACAGAGGTAAGACAATAATAACTATATTAACAATTTTCTCCTACACTTATTTTTTATCAGTTACTTAATGATTTGGTTCTCTGTTGTTCTTTGATTTTGAGCTTCAATTTAGTGTATAGCTATATCTGATAAGGCATGGTAATAATTAATAACATTAACAAGTATTTTAACAAGTCTTCTACGTGTTAATGATCATTTATCATACTCACTGTGTTGTTCTTTGAGTTTTTTACATACTAAAAGTTAACCAGACAGAGGTAAGGCAATAATTAATTTAGAGATTATTGAGATTAGTATAGTATGTTGAAAAAAAGTCATAGTATAGCATGTTGAAAAATGTTGTAAAAAAAAGTCATAGTATATTATGTCTAAAAAAAGTCATAGTATAGTATGTCGAAAAAAGTCATAGTATAGCATGTCGAAACATGTTGAGAAAAAAAGTCATAGTATAGTATGTGGAAAAAAAGTCATAGAATACCATGTCGAAAAATTGTGAAAAAAAGTCATAGTATAGTATGTCGAAAAAAAGTCATAGTATATTAGGTCTAAAAATAAAGTCATTGTATATTATGTCGAAAAAAAAGTCATAGTATAGCATGTCGAAACATTTTAAGAAAAAAAGTAATATTATAGTATGTCGAAAAATGTTGTAAAAAAAAGTCATAGTATAGTATGTCGAAATAAAGTCAGAGTATAGTATGTCGAAATAAAGTCACAGTATTATGTCGAAATATTTTTTTTAAAAAACTTCTAGTATAGTATGTCTTAAATAAAGTCATAGTATAGTATGTCGAAAAAAGTCATAGTATAGTATGTCGAAACATTTTGAGAAAAAAAGTTATAGTATAGAGTCAAAAAAAATATCACAGTATAGTATGTCACAAAAAAATCATAAAAAATGTCACAGTATAGTATGTCACAGAAAAAATCATAAAAAATGTCACAGTATAGTATGTCACAAAAACAATCATAAAAAATGGAATGGTATAGTATGCCATTAAAAATGCCATAAAAAGTCATGGTGTAGTATGTCACCAAACAAAATGGCGACTGGCCTAATTTTCGAAAAATGCCCAAAAATGCCATTTTCTTGAGCACCATCACCATGGAGACAGTGAAATTATTAGGAGCTGACGTCAGCACGCGTCAGAGCGTGAAGGACGTAACGTTACAAGTGTAAACAAACATGGCGGCTTCCTCCAAGTGGAGAGCTGAGTTTGCTTGATTTTAATTGTTTAAGCTTTCATTAAAATACATCCTTTTAAGTTCAAAGTTCATCGAATCTGTGAATTTATTTACTAGTATGAGTTTAAGCTGTTTCTGGGCCTGCAGCCAGAGCCTCGTCACAAGCTTGTATTTAACATGTTGGTCATTTATTAACATTGAACTGGTCTTTGTTTGTTTGTGTGCTATTTTCTTTATGAGGGAAACGAGAAGAAAGTGGTTGGTCATGAACATAGAAATATTCATATTTTTACTTTTTATTCTTGTTATTCTTTTATGGTCATGAATCTTTATCACGGATGCATAAAGAGAACTGTATGTGTAGTAATGTTGCCGGCTGCATGTGTGTAATGTGCATAATGACACATGCAGTCCTACACTCCTCAAACTGGCTTTATCTCAGCATTATACACAGTTCAATGCAAACCATAGGAAGTAATGAAGACGGCAACATCTTCTAGGATAATAGAAACAATTCATACAGTGCCATGGAAAATAATCTCTGCCACTAAACTCCCTCAAAACCACCTGTTCATTCCAACGTCATCCAATTTTTCTTTTTTTGGGGGGGTGGGGGACACTGCATAGTTGCAATCTAATTGGCTACAGTAGAGTTGTGACTCATTGTTTTGGCTGAATGTGATTGTCCTCCTGTGTCAACCAAAAGATACATTTTTAGAAAAAAAACAGAAACAGGAATAAACAAGATTATTATGTGGAACTTTGTTATCCAAATATGGATAAAAGACAAATTCTTCACTCACTTTTGTCAGTAGAGTCATTACTGTAGACTGTGAATGTAACTACATCTGACTGAATACAACCGTTTTACTCCCTTAAGGCCTATGGTGTCCTAAAGCTTGTCAAATACATATTTTTTGTCTGTGGTGCACTGTACAGACTAGTGTTTATACCCACTGCTGCAGTGAGTTAGCCTTTTCACTGCTGTGTGTAAATAGTCCTTTGGATGTCCTCTCATACGTAATCCAGCCAATGTGATTGGACTTTTATTTTGGGAGTCATCTTTTTCCACGTAGTTGCATTTCCCTGTAAAAGTGGATCTGAGTGCTAGAATCTGCATTTGTGCATAAAAGTACACGTCTGATAAGGAGCCTCTTATCTCCTCATTGAGCAATCAAAAAGCAATGTTCATGTGTATGTATATTTATACAATATTAATATGCATGTACATTCTTGTCCCCTCAGGTGGCTCCTCTCAGAGTTCAGACGGCGTCGCTGAACGTGCCGAGGTGCTCCCGCGGCCGATCCGACCCGACGACCTCCGCCTCTACATCGTCTCTGATGATGAGGATGAGGCGCCTGGTCCTCCGGTCCACCTCCATCCTCATTTTGGGATTCGGTTGCTGTTCCTCAGAGACTGATTGTGTTCAGCATTAGCAGCCTGTGGAGCAGCATCAGTAACATCTTGAAGATCAACTGAGAAGATTCTGTCTTTGTGGTCGTTGCAGCTTCTTCACAAACGTCACGGAGGGACGAAGCTCTCAAGAGTCATTCCCCTCAACTTGTGGCCTCAGCTCCTCCACAAAGAGGAGCGGTGATGAGAACTGCAAGCAAGTTACTGCTCTTATTATCACCTTTTTAATAATTCAATGATTATCTTACTCACTCTGTTTGTCTTTGAATTGTTCTACTTTTCACTGAAGCAGACAGAGGTAAGACAATAATAACTATATTAACAATTTTCTCCTGCACTTATTTTTATCAGTTACTTAATGATTTGGTTCTCTGTTGTTCTTTGATTTTGAGCTTCAATTTAGTAGATAGCTATATCTGATAAGGCATGGTAATAATTAATAACATTAACAAGTATTTTAACAAGTCTTCTACGTGTTAATGATCATTTATCATACTCAGTGTTGTTCTTTGAGTTTTTTACATACTAAAAGTGAACCAGACAGAGGTAAGGCAATAATTAATTTAGAGATTATTGAGATTAGTATAGTATGTTGAAAAAAAATCATAGTATAGCATGTTGAAAAATGTTGTAAAAAAAAGTCATAGTGTAGTATGTCTAAAAAAAGTCATAGTATAGTATGTCGAAAAAAGTCATAGTATAGTATGTGGAAAAAAAGTCATAGAATACCATGTCGAAAAATTGTGAAAAAAAGTCATAGTATAGTATGTCGAAAAAAAGTCATAGTATATTAGGTCTAACATAAAGTCATAGTATAGCATGTCGAAACATTTTAAGAAAAAAAGTAATATTATAGTATGTCGAAAAATGTTGTTAAAAAAAAGTCATAGTATAGCATGTCGAAAAAAAAGTCATAGTATAGTATGTCGAAAAAAGTCACAGTATTATATGTCGAAATATTTTGTTAAAAAAACTTCTAGTATAGTATGTCTTAAATAAAGTCATAGTATAGTATGTCGAAAAAAGTCATAGTATAGTATGTCGAAACATTTTGAGAAAAAAAGTTATAGTATAGAGTCAAAAAAAATATCACAGTATAGTATGTCACAAAAAAATCATAAAAAATGTCACAGTATAGTATGTCTCAAAGAAAATTTAGTAGATAGCTATATCTGATAAGGCATGGTAATAATTAATAACATTAACAAGTATTTTAACAAGTCTTCTACGTGTTAATGATCATTTATCATACTCACTGTGTTGTTCTTTGAGTTTTTTACATACTAAAAGTGAACCAGACAGAGGTAAGGCAATAATTAATTTAGAGATTATTGAGATTAGTATAGTATGTCGAAAAAAAAGTCATAGTATAGCATGTTGAAAAATGTTGTAAAAAAAAGTCATAGTATAGTATGTCTAAAAAAAGTCATAGTATAGTATGTCGAAAAAAGTCATAGTATAGCATGTCGAAACATTTTGAGAAAAAAAGTCATAGTATAGTATGTGGAAAAAAAGTCATAGAATACCATGTCGAAAAATTGTGAAAAAAAGTCATAGTATAGTATGTCGAAAAAAAGTCATAGTATATTAGGTCTAAAATAAAGTCATTGTATATTATGTCGAAAAAAAAGTCATAGTATAGCATGTCGAAACATTTTAAGAAAAAAAGTCATAGTATAGTATGTAGATAAAAAACGCCAGAGTATAGCATGTCGAAAAAAAGTCATATTATAGTATATCGAAAAATGTTGTAAAAAAAGTCATAGTATAGTATGTCGGAAAATTTTGTAGAAAAAAGTCATAGTATAGTATTTCGAAAAAAAAGTAATAATATTATATGTCGAAATATTTTGTTAAAAAAACTTCTAGTATAGTATGTCTTAAATAAAGTCATAGTATAGTATGTCGAAAAAAGTCATAGTATAGTATGTCGAAACATTTTGAGAAAAAAAGTTATAGTATAGAGTCAAAAAAAATATCACAGTATAGTATGTCAAAAAATAAAATCATGAAAAATGTCACAGTATAGTATGTCACAAAAAATCAGATAAATATCACAGTATAGTATGTCAAAAAAAATCATAAAAAATGTCACAGTATAGTATGTCACAAAAAAATCATAAAAAATGTCACAGTATAGTATGTCACAAAAAAAATGTCACAGTATAGTATGTCACAAAAAAAATCTTAAAAAATATCACAGTATAGTGTGTCACAAAAAAATCATAAAAAATGTCACAGTATAGTATGTCACAAAAACAATCATAAAAAATGGAATAGTATAGTATGCCATTAAAAATGCCATAAAAAGTCATGGTCTAGTATGTCACAAAAATTCATAAAAATGTCATTGTATTGTATGCCATAAAAAAAATCATAAAAAATGTCACAGTATAGTATGTCATGAAAATGCCATAAAAGTCATAGATAGTATAGTATGCCATACACTTTTTTTCCTTTTTTTTTTTTTACAATCATTACAGTGAATGTTTGAGTTTGACTGCTTTGTTAAAAATGGAAAAATAAATAAAAAGTTCCCGCCAAAGAAGTGTCATAAAAACGATAGATAGAAAAGGTGTAAGAAAAAATGTCAAACTATAGTATGTCACAAAACATTTAATTAAAAAAAATACATAGTATAGCATGCCATTAAAAACAGTCATAACAGGAGTGACGCAGAGATCGAAAAGTGGCAAATGGTGTGTGGCTGTGGTACAGAGTGGTATAAGCCGATCTCATTTGGGCGGTATGCTGCTGGTGTTCCTCCGCCATATACCGTTTCCTAACGGCCGGCGCCCATGGATGTATTAAAAGAACAATGTTGTACTTCAATTGTTTTTTAACCAGCTACCTGTCTTTTTCTACTTTTTCCTGCAGTACGTCCAGCAGTTTCCTTGACGACAAAGAAGAAGTTGGTCCTCCCGACCAGATGAGAAGGATGGCCGACCACAAGACGAGCTGGAGAGCGATGGTCACCTGTGATTTAGTCAACAAACTAAGTAAGTCCTTACTAAGACTACAAGACTAACAAAGGTGACATAAAGTGGTTATAAGCTAAAGTTAACATCATTTAACAGCCTACAGGTTTTATTTTGATATATATAAATCTGTGACGATACAAATCAAAGTTAATTTATTTAGAGATTATTGAGTGCAGGAGAAATGTGGAAGAACCTCATGTCTGTCAACCCAAAGGAGGAAGTGTAGTGATGACTTGTCTTTGATTTCATAGGGCAGTTGAGGGCTGTTCCTCTCTCTAGGTGACATGGTGGAGAGGAGGTCGTGGTGCTCAGGCTCCATCTGGAAGCTGCTTGACATCCTCCTGGATCCATCCCTCCATATATGTTCACATTATACGGATCATTTTTAGTCATATGGACTCTGTATGTCCATCCTGGAAGAGGAAGCCCTCCTCTGTTGCTCTTCCTGAGGTTTTTCCCTGTCAAAAAGGTTTTTTGGGAGTTTTTTCCTCATCACTATTTTCTACCACTTGACTGGTTTGGTGTTGATTTTAATAAAAGACAACATCAGACATCAACAATGATTATGTGTTATGTGACTTCCTTGACTTTCAGTGATGTTAGGTTACCATAACATTAAATAGTCAATCATTTGCAGGTGCCATGATATTTGTTTGATTATATCTGATTTAAGTTTCACCACAGTCCAAATGATTTTTACTGAGGCTAAAAACTCACAGCTTTAGTTTCTTCTCCACTTTAATTTGGAAAAACAACAACCAGAGAAATCATTGATAAAATAAAGTCTAATTTCTGATAATGTATTTAGATGATAATATATGAAAGGTATCATTTTTTTTTAAACTCATCTCTAGTAATATTAATATTTATAATAACATTTTTTAACAAAAGCCTGAAACAACTCCAAAACATATCTCACAACTATGATGATGATGAGGAGGAGGAGGAGGAGGAGGAGGAGGAGGAGGGTCCCCTTCCCATTTAATTTCTCATTTATCTCTGGGACTAAGATCAAGCACTTTCACATGTAGCCTTCAGATAGATTATACAAAACAATCTGCATTGGAAAGATTTCAGGATGGCTTTTGCGATTTAACATGTTTATTCAACAATGGGCTGTAATTTAAAAGGGCAAAGTGATTATGGATGTGGAGTTCACAACAATCAGTGCTCCTATTGAGAGAGTGAAGATCTGATCAATACCCTGACAAGCCAGTAGAGGTCACTGGCTGGTCGAACCAGTGCTGGTAGAAGAGGGATTAACACCAAGTAGGCATCGGTCAGGCCTTCTCAAATCAACTAGAGCATCATGCGCCCACCTTGTCATTATCTGTATAGAAAACACTTTTCATAAAGAGCAGGGACCAGGTGTAAAAATCTGTGATACATCTGCTAGAATATTTTGTTTTAACAGCCAGGAACACAATTTCAAATGTGGTAAGTAAACAATGTGAGAACATTTCCTTACTGTCGATCCTTACTGAGTGAGAGTGCAGCTCAGCTAACACTCCTCAAGGAGAGACACTGAATCCTGCTGCTTTTCTTTGGACTTTGATATTTTTACATTTTTGACCAAAGTCTATTACTTTTCTGAACACCCAACAACATTAAGGACATATGGCACATATTTTATGGACACTATGGAAGCTGTCTGAATACTATTATAAAATATATTTGTGAATCAACATTTGCCTTATTTAACATTTAGATTTAACAATTATATTTAGATTTAACATTTAGATTTAAATCGCTTGTAAGTAAATAAATAAATAAACCCAATCTACAATATTGCTATTGCAGATTATAAAGTAAAACTGCTTTTCTGCAAAAAACTCTTCTCTAAGAGGCAAAAATATACATTACCTTACATATTACGCATTACACAGCATCCCAAATCAATATACATCGCTAACCAAATATGAATATGGCCTATACAGCATCCGACATTCAAAGAGGAAGTGTGATTTTTAGATTTACATAAAGTACAAATGTCACAAATAAAGAAAAGAAATATATTTTTGTGTCAATAATAGGTACTCATGAAAAGAAAATAATGAGATTATGAAGAAAATGAACTAGGTACAGTTTATGAAATCACAGAAACGCACGTGCGTGCGTGCGTGCGTCAGTAAAAGTAATGGGAACGTAATGACGTAGGACCGAGGTACCAGTATATAACCGCTGTCAATCATTCCGTGTCCTCTTCTGCATCTGAGTTTGACACGAGTTGACATCAGACGCTATTCAAAACCTGAACGCTGGAAAGCTGAATTTCTGGAGAACGAGAAACATTTGTTGGAGAACGAACCTTGTGGATTACCGTGGACTAGTGGATAATACCATTAAATTACCGGAGAAGAAAACAACTGGAAAAATGGCTTCCAATCGGCCGAGGTCACCGATCCGTGAGGAGCAACTGCTGCTTGGAGCTGCCGGTGTGTCAGACAACGACCACGGAAGTAAGACAACTTCTACGTTTACGTTTTTCTTCCTCAAAAGTCATTAATTAATCTCTCTAAATCACTTGCAAGTGTTTTCAGGATAAAATGAGTATATTTTATAGAGTTTAAAGCTAAAGAATGAAGTGGGCCTTATTGGATAAAACACATTTGGTGAGAACAGCCACCTACACGACGTTTTCTCCGTGTAAAATAATGGTTTCATGTTGGGAATCTGTTGAATTTCCCGCCACATGTTCAGAATGTATTAATAATAATCATGTAGTGATTTGAAAACACTGTTTTTGCAAATTTGGCGTTGAAATGTTACCAAACAAAATGGCGACTGGCCTAATTTTCGAAAAATGCCAAAAAATGCCATTTTCTTGAGCACCATCACCATGGAGACAGTGAAATTATTAGGAGCTGACGTCAGCACGCGTCAGAGCGTGAAGGACGTAACGTTACAAGTGTAAACAAACATGGCGGCTTCCTCCAAGTGGAGAGCTGAGTTTGCATGATTTTAATTGTTTAAGCTTTCATTAAAATACGTCCTTTTAAGTTCAAAGTTCATCGAATCTGTGAATTTATTTACTAGTATGAGTTTAAGCTGTTTCTGGGCCTGCAGCCAGAGCCTCGTCACAAGCTTGTATTTAACATGTTGGTCATTTATTAACATTGAACTGGTCTTTGTTTGTTTGTGTGCTATTTTCTTTATGAGGGAAACGAGAAGAAAGTGGTTGGTCATGAACATAGAAATAGAAATATTCATATTTTTACTTTTTATTCTTGTTATTCTTTTATGGTCATGAATCTTTATCACGGATGCATAAAGAGAACTGTATGTGTAGTAATGTTGCCGGCTGCATGTGTGTAATGTGCATAATGACACATGCAGTCCTACACTCCTCAAACTGGCTTTATCTCAGCATTATTCACAGTTCAATGCAAACCACAGGAAGTAATGAAGACGGCAACCTCTTCTAGGATAATAGAAACAATTCATACAGTGCCATGGAAAATAATCTCTGCCACTAAACTCCCTCAAAACCACCTGTTCATTCCAACGTCATCCAATTTTTCTTTTTTTGGGGGGGGTGGGGGACACTGCATAGTTGCAATCTAATTGGCTACAGTAGAGTTGTGACTCATTGTTTTGGCTGAATGTGATTGTCCTCCCGTGTCAACCAAAAGATACATTTTTAGAAAAAAAAACAGAAACAGGAATAAACAAGATTATTATGTGGAACTTTGTTATCCAAATATGGATAAAAGACAAATTCTTCACTCACTTTTGTCAGTAGAGTCATTACTGTAGACTGTGAATGTAACTACATCTGACTGAATACAACCGTTTTACTCCCTCAAGGCCTATGGTGTCCTAAAGCTTGTCAAATACATATTTTTTGTCTGTGGTGCACTGTACAGACTAGTGTTTATACCCACTGCTGCAGTGAGTTAGCCTTTTCACTGCTGTGTGTAAATAGTCCTTTGGATGTCCTCTCATACGTAATCCAGCCAATGTGATTGGACTTTTATTTTGGGAGTCATCTTTTTCCACGTAGTTGCATTTCCCTGTAAAAGTGGATCTGAGTGCTAGAATCTGCATTTGTGCATAAAAGTACACGTCTGATAAGGAGCCTCTTATCTCCTCATTGAGCAATCAAAAAGCAATGTTCATGTGTATGTATATTTATACAATATTAATATGCATGTACATTCTTGTCCCCTCAGGTGGCTCCTCTCAGAGTTCAGACGGCGTCGCTGAACGTGCCGAGGTGCTCCCGCGGCCGATCCGACCCGACGACCTCCGCCTCTACATCGTCTCTGATGATGAGGATGAGGCGCCTGGTCCTCCGGTCCACCTCCATCCTCATTTTGGGATTCGGTTGCTGTTCCTCAGAGACTGATTGTGTTCAGCATTAGCAGCCTGTGGAGCAGCATCAGTAACATCTTGAAGATCAACTGAGAAGATTCTGTCTTTGTGGTCGTGGCAGCTTCTTCACAAACGTCACGGAGGGACGAAGCTCTCAAGAGTCATTCCCCTCAACTTGTGGCCTCAGCTCCTCCACAAAGAGGAGCGGTGATGAGAACTGCAAGCAAGTTACTGCTCTTATTATCACCTTTTTAATAATTCAATGATTATCTTACTCACTCTGTTTGTCTTTGAATTGTTCTACTTTTCACTGAAGCAGACAGAGGTAAGACAATAATAACTATATTAACAATTTTCTCCTGCACTTATTTTTATCAGTTACTTAATGATTTGGTTCTCTGTTGTTCTTTGATTTTGAGCTTCAATTTAGTAGATAGCTATATCTGATAAGGCATGGTAATAATTAATAACATTAACAAGTATTTTAACAAGTCTTCTACGTGTTAATGATCATTTATCATACTCACTGTGTTGTTCTTTGAGGTTTTTACATACTAAAAGTGAACCAGACAGAGGTAAGGCAATAATTAATTTAGAGATTATTGAGATTAGTATAGTATGTTGAAAAAAAGTCATAGTATAGCATGTTGAAAAATGTTGTAAAAAAAAGTCATAGTATAGTATGTCTAAAAAAAGTCATTGTATAGTATGTGGAAAAAAAGTCATAGAATACCATGTCGAAAAATTGTGAAAAAAAGTCATAGTATAGTATGTCGAAAAAAAGTCATAGTATATTAAGTCTAAAATAAAGTCATTGTATATTATGTCGAAAAAAGTCATAGTATAGCATGTCGAAACATTTTAAGAAAAAAAGTAATATTATAGTATGTCGAAAAATGTTGTTAAAAAAAAGTCATAGTATAGTATGTCGAAAAAAAAGTCATAGTATAGTATGTCGAAAAAAGTCATAGTATAGTATGTCGAAAAAAGTCACAGTATTATATGTCGAAATATTTTGTTAAAAAAACTTCTAGTATGTTAGTTTGGAGAAACACCATCTGCATGTAGATGGTGCGGCTTGGACACATCATCAGTGATGAACCCAGGGTCATCGGGTGTTTCGGGTCTTTGATCATCAGACACCCTCACCTGAGCGACCCAACCGGGGATGATCAGTCCCCGGCTTGTGTCCAAGCGGCACGCTACCCCATGGATCACCCCTCTTGATCCACAACCACCTTGAAGCTTTTTCTGCCGCTTCAGTGATGTTCCTGGTGGCTTTTCTTTCGTGCAACCCTCTGATGCCAAGGAGCCTGAGTGCCCGGTGTAGAGACTGCCCCGGAAATCCCCTGCAGCCCACCTCGATAGGCTCACAGCGGGCTTTCCACCCACTCCCTCTGCAGGCCTCTAGTAGCTCCAGGTATTTGGCCCTCTTTCGCTCATGGGCCTCCTCTATGCGGTCTTCCCAAGGGACTGTAAGTTCCAAGAGCACAACTTGCTTTAAACATTCAGATGTTAAGACCAAGTCTGGCCTGAGTGACGTTCTTGCAATGTGCTCCGGAAACTTCAGCTGTCTCCCAAGGTCCACTTTCAGCTGCCAGTCACGAGCCGAGGCCAGCAGCCCAGTTGAAGTCTTCCGCTCTACCTGAGGTTTCTCCCCTGCCCTGACGAAGGCGATGTTGTGCCTTGCTGGGAGCTGATGTTTGCTCTGTTGCATTCCTGTGCAGATGGTGTCCGCTACTGCCTTCAACACCTGGTCATGGCGCCATGTGTACCTCCCCTCTCCCAGGGCTTTCGGGCAGCAGCTTAGGATATGCTCCAGGGAACCTCTTGCCAGGCACAGCGGGCATGCTGGTGTTTCTGCAAGACCCCAAATATGCAGGTTGGATGGGCTTGGGAGGACATCGTACACCGACTGAATCAGAAATTTGAGTCTCGCTGGTTCTGACTTCCAAATATCTGTCCAGGTGATCTTCCGGGCGGATGCGTGGTCCCAGTTAGTCCAAGCTCCTTGCTGACGCATGGCCACTGTCCTACTGCGGCGCTCCTCCTCCGCCTCTGCCCGGATCTCTCCCTGGATCAGCCGCCGTCTCTCCCTCCCCTGAGCTTTATCGTAGCGAGGTCTTGTATGACTACCAAGCCCTGCTCGTCCGACTGCCACGGAGCCTACCAAGACGCCATGTCTCAGCCTCGCTTCTGCCTGCTCGACTGCCTCCTGAGCCCGCCACTTCCTTCCAGTTTTCACTGTGATGCCTGCAGAGGAGACTCTGGTGTCAGATGAGTCTCTGTAAAGTAGCACCTCCCTGGCTCTGGTGACCTTAAACTCCTCTGTCAGGCCGGTGAAGGGAAGCTGCAGCTTGTTGGTGTGCCCATAAAGTGCAATGCTGCTAAGGCTCTTTGGCAGGCCCAGCCACCTGCGAAGGAACTGGCTGATGTTTCGCTCGAAGCCCTCCACAGTGGTTATTGGGACTTCGTATATCAGCAGTGGCCAAAGGAGTCTTGGCAGGATGCCGTGTTGATAAATCCATGCCTTGAACTTCCCTGGGAGTCCGGACTTGTCCACTGCTGACAGCCATGTCTTCAGTTCCGTCTGTGTTGACTGGACCGCCGCCATGTCTCTCAGGGTTCCGTCGAATATCTTCCCCAGACTCTTCATGGGCTTCTCGGACACTGATGGGATTAGGACTCCGTCCAGGTGGAAGCGATGCTTGTCCTCCACTCTCCCCTTCCTCAGGACCAAGGACCTGGATTTGGCTGGCTTGAAGGCCATTCTCGCCCACGTAATGAGCCTCTCCAGTCCGCGAAGTAGCCAGCGGCATCCTGTCACTGATGTTGCTGTGACCGTCAGATCGTCCATGAAGGCTCGAATCGGAGGTTGGCGAATGCCAGATCTGGACAGGGGGCCCCTACATTCCACTTCTGCTGACTTGACGAGCATGTTCATCGCCAGAGCGAACAACACTACTGATATGGTGCAACCAGTAATGATGCCTTTCTCTAGGCGATGCCATGCAGATGTTATTGTCCCAGAGGTGAATCTCAAACTGAAACTGCCGTAGTAGTCCCGAATGAGTTCTAGGATCTTCTCTGGGACGTGGTGTGCTGTCAAGGTTGTTGTCACCAGCTTATGCGGAATAGATCCGTAAGCATTGGCAAGGTCAAGCCAAAGGACTGACAGGTCTCCTCGGTTTTCCTTTGCTTCACGGATCAACTGGGTGACCACTCCTGTATGCTCTATACAGCCTGGCACGCCTGGAACCCCTCCCTTCTGCACTGCGGTGTCAATGTAGGAATTCCTCAGGAGGTACTCAGTAAGCCGGTTTGCAAGGACCTTGAAAAAGACTTTGCCCTCCACACTTAGCAGCGAGATGGTGCGGAACTGCGTGATGTCACTTGCATTCTCCTCCTTTGGTATCCAAACACCCTCTGCATGTCTCCACTGCTTGGCTACCTTCCCCCTCCGCCATACTACCTTGATGAGTCTCCATAGCCTCTGCAGGAGTCTCGGGCAATGTTTGTAGACTTTGTATGGCACTCCACTCGGCCCTGGAGCTGCACTAGTCCGCGCCGCTCTGACTGTATCCCTGACTTCTGCCAGGGTGGGCTCTTTGGTGTTAAACTGGATGGAGGGGTCAGGTGGTGTAATTAGCTCTCCGCATGGGGCCAGCTCTTCCTCTCTCCTACTGTCACCGTAAGTGACACTGAGGTATCGGTTGATTTCCTCTTCTGGGCATACAAGGGTCCCATTCCGCTTCTGCCCAAGCAGCTGTTTAGTAAACCCAAAGGGATTTGCTATGAAGGCAGTCCGCTTGCGAGCCCTCTCTCGGCCCCTTCTCCTGTGCCACTCAGCGCGTCGGAGGGTGATAAGCTTCTGTCTCACGATGTTCCGGAGCTCTGTGAGGGCTGGTCTTTCCTCTTCTCTTGCCTTCCTATACTGCTGCTTTAGAACCCTCAGTTCTTTCCTGAGCTGGGTGATCTTAATCTCACGCCGGTTTGGCCTAGCTGTGCTGCTGGCTTTCGGTTGTTTGATGCCGAATCTCTCAGCACCGATGCTGATAATCAAGGTGCACATCAACTGGAGTCGCTGATCCACTTCCCCCCTTGATGATGCTTCAAGGGCAGCATCAACATCCTCATCAAACTGGCGCCACTCAGTCCCCTTGTGAGCGGCAGGCCATAAGACCCGGCGATGTTCCGATGGTTTGCTAGGTGAAGCATGCAGAGCTGGGAGGTTCTGGACACTGTGGGGTGACTCCGGGTCCTGCTCCTCCTCCGTCTCACCAGGGACAGTGCTGGGCACTGCCTCTGTGCGTTGCTCAACTTGCTTCCTCCTTGTGCAGCCCATCTTGGTCTGGTGGATCCTCAGACCTCTCAGGTTCTTACAGACCTTGCCGCATAAACAGGTCGCACTCGTCGTCGATAATCCATTGCTCATAATCTTTGCCAGGAAATCCGTCCGTGTGGGGTGCTCATCCTCCCCCCCTCTCGGGCACCCCTGGGGGTATTTTCCAATGAGTTATCTGTAGCTTAGTTTGGGTGCTCCCTCGCGGGAACTGCAGTTCGGGGTGCTAACCCTCATTACCCCGGTTGCCGTCTCTCCGTGCTGTCCACTGTCTCTCCAGTCGTCACCACACTATTCGCGGTTGTCATCCAGCCTTTCCTGGAAGTCACTGGCCAGGCCAGACTTAAGCTAGTTTGGAGAAACACCATCTGCATGTAGATGGTGCGGCTTGGACACATCATCAGTGATGAACCCAGGGTCATCGGGTGTTTCGGGTCTTTGATCATCAGACACCCTCACCTGAGCGACCCAACCGGGGATGATCAGTCCCCGGCTTGTGTCCAAGCGGCACGCTACCCCATGGATCACCCCTCTTGATCCACAACCACCTTGAAGCTTTTTCTGCCGCTTCAGTGATGTTCCTGGTGGCTTTTCTTTCGTGCAACCCTCTGATGCCAAGGAGCCTGAGTGCCCGGTGTAGAGACTGCCCCGGAAATCCCCTGCAGCCCACCTCGATAGGCTCACAGCGGGCTTTCCACCCACTCCCTCTGCAGGCCTCTAGTAGCTCCAGGTATTTGGCCCTCTTTCGCTCATGGGCCTCCTCTATGCGGTCTTCCCAAGGGACTGTAAGTTCCAAGAGCACAACTTGCTTTAAACATTCAGATGTTAAGACCAAGTCTGGCCTGAGTGACGTTCTTGCAATGTGCTCCGGAAACTTCAGCTGTCTCCCAAGGTCCACTTTCAGCTGCCAGTCACGAGCCGAGGCCAGCAGCCCAGTTGAAGTCTTCCGCTCTACCTGAGGTTTCTCCCCTGCCCTGACGAAGGCGATGTTGTGCCTTGCTGGGAGCTGATGTTTGCTCTGTTGCATTCCTGTGCAGATGGTGTCCGCTACTGCCTTCAACACCTGGTCATGGCGCCATGTGTACCTCCCCTCTCCCAGGGCTTTCGGGCAGCAGCTTAGGATATGCTCCAGGGAACCTCTTGCCAGGCACAGCGGGCATGCTGGTGTTTCTGCAAGACCCCAAATATGCAGGTTGGATGGGCTTGGGAGGACATCGTACACCGACTGAATCAGAAATTTGAGTCTCGCTGGTTCTGACTTCCAAATATCTGTCCAGGTGATCTTCCGGGCGGATGCGTGGTCCCAGTTAGTCCAAGCTCCTTGCTGACGCATGGCCACTGTCCTACTGCGGCGCTCCTCCTCCGCCTCTGCCCGGATCTCTCCCTGGATCAGCCGCCGTCTCTCCCTCCCCTGAGCTTTATCGTAGCGAGGTCTTGTATGACTACCAAGCCCTGCTCGTCCGACTGCCACGGAGCCTACCAAGACGCCATGTCTCAGCCTCGCTTCTGCCTGCTCGACTGCCTCCTGAGCCCGCCACTTCCTTCCAGTTTTCACTGTGATGCCTGCAGAGGAGACTCTGGTGTCAGATGAGTCTCTGTAAAGTAGCACCTCCCTGGCTCTGGTGACCTTAAACTCCTCTGTCAGGCCGGTGAAGGGAAGCTGCAGCTTGTTGGTGTGCCCATAAAGTGCAATGCTGCTAAGGCTCTTTGGCAGGCCCAGCCACCTGCGAAGGAACTGGCTGATGTTTCGCTCGAAGCCCTCCACAGTGGTTATTGGGACTTCGTATATCAGCAGTGGCCAAAGGAGTCTTGGCAGGATGCCGTGTTGATAAATCCATGCCTTGAACTTCCCTGGGAGTCCGGACTTGTCCACTGCTGACAGCCATGTCTTCAGTTCCGTCTGTGTTGACTGGACCGCCGCCATGTCTCTCAGGGTTCCGTCGAATATCTTCCCCAGACTCTTCATGGGCTTCTCGGACACTGATGGGATTAGGACTCCGTCCAGGTGGAAGCGATGCTTGTCCTCCACTCTCCCCTTCCTCAGGACCAAGGACCTGGATTTGGCTGGCTTGAAGGCCATTCTCGCCCACGTAATGAGCCTCTCCAGTCCGCGAAGTAGCCAGCGGCATCCTGTCACTGATGTTGCTGTGACCGTCAGATCGTCCATGAAGGCTCGAATCGGAGGTTGGCGAATGCCAGATCTGGACAGGGGGCCCCTACATTCCACTTCTGCTGACTTGACGAGCATGTTCATCGCCAGAGCGAACAACACTACTGATATGGTGCAACCAGTAATGATGCCTTTCTCTAGGCGATGCCATGCAGATGTTATTGTCCCAGAGGTGAATCTCAAACTGAAACTGCCGTAGTAGTCCCGAATGAGTTCTAGGATCTTCTCTGGGACGTGGTGTGCTGTCAAGGTTGTTGTCACCAGCTTATGCGGAATAGATCCGTAAGCATTGGCAAGGTCAAGCCAAAGGACTGACAGGTCTCCTCGGTTTTCCTTTGCTTCACGGATCAACTGGGTGACCACTCCTGTATGCTCTATACAGCCTGGCACGCCTGGAACCCCTCCCTTCTGCACTGCGGTGTCAATGTAGGAATTCCTCAGGAGGTACTCAGTAAGCCGGTTTGCAAGGACCTTGAAAAAGACTTTGCCCTCCACACTTAGCAGCGAGATGGTGCGGAACTGCGTGATGTCACTTGCATTCTCCTCCTTTGGTATCCAAACACCCTCTGCATGTCTCCACTGCTTGGCCTGGCCCCACCTTTTCCCCTCCGGGCCGGCAATACTACCTTGGATCTCCTACCTCTGCGGAGTCCC
>CAKAOJ020001881.1:0-28365 GCA_916701645.2 Sebastolobus alascanus
AACGAACATGTGAACCTGGTAAAACAAATAAAAACAACAAAAGATCAGCTGGCTGGTAGAGCGCTGGGTCTAACCGGTGTAACGCAGCAACAGAACGTTTGCTGATCCGGCGGGGAGTCGGGGGGCGGTCCATGGGATCAGAGCCCTCGTGCTGGTGTTTTAAACTGGCTGAATCTGAGCTAACTGCTAACTGGGGGGTACGTCTGCTGGAGCTGCTGCAACGCTCTACTCCCCCGGCGAAGCAGCCTCCCGGTGGCGAGGAGGACGAGGCGGGGGGGGTGCGAGAGTCGTTTTCTCGTTTCTGCTTCTTCTAATTTAATCCAGACAGGTGCAGTGTCCGTTCAGAGCATGTCTGTTCAGAACGGGCCGAATGCTTGGCTTGTGGTGTTGCTGCTTGCAGCTTTCTCGAGAACCGCTCATACAAACAACTTCACACTCGACATTGTGCTTCCTTGGGTTCTGAGCAACACAGCTGCCATGACATAAGTTGCGTCACACACCCGAGTCACGGCTACTCACGTTAGGAACACCGGTGAAATACACTCTGTTTCACAGGAAAAAATCAGACCCCGGTAGCTGTTACTCACAGTCAGAAACATCGGTGAAATACACTTAGCGGAGGTAATTTCCAAATAGGTGTATTAGCTGCTAGCTTTGACATAACCACCGCGGTTATAAAGTAGAGCATGGATTTAATTATCGGAGGTATTTTCCTGGAGGTAACGTTATTAGTGTTATTTGTTAGTATCAAGTCTGACACCGGGGAAATACCGTCTGGTCGCTCGTTTACACTAATGGGGTAATATTGAATACTATGCTAACAATGATTTGGTAGCACAAGTGGAAAATATTCATCAAGTTAGTGAACTGATTCAGTAATGTCAGTTGCACAACAACATCAATCTAAAGTGATATAACATTAGCAATTAGCTTGGGTTGTGCCAGTCCACTTGGTGGCAGTAATGCACCTCTAAGCTGGTTTAACAACCGCCAATAAACACTAAAGAAGAGAAGAAGACGGCCCACATTACACCTTACCTCGTGTGTTTTTGGGCTCATCTCTTTCGTTGGCTTCAAATCCAAATTTTGCCATGTTGCCTCAGTTTTAGTTTTCTTTGAGACCAGCTCTGCCGTGTCTCGTCTCGTCACCCCAAAAAACACATGAACTCTCTTGTAAACAAACCTCTTCTTGTTTATAAACCAACATAATATCATAATATTACGTTAATCACGTTGTCATATTGCTTATAGTAATGCAATACAGGCTGGATTAGCACTGTGACTCTGTCGGCACAGGTTGTTGATGTAGGATACTTTTTAATTTGCCAGAATGTGTCATAATGATAAATGTCGGTTCCGCCCAATAGCATAAAATCAAACCGGTTTAAGCTCGTACACCGGACCGGACCGGACCGGACCGGCAAAACCCGAAAATCGACCCAACTCTAGCATTAGCCACCGTAAACTACTGGTCATACGAGACAAAGCTTGTCGTTGTAAAACCCCTGAGTGTGTTGAATCCAGCAATGGTGCATTTTATTACTAATGAAGTCAAGTTGTGTTCTATCATCTTGTTGTTAAAGATAGGGTCAATGATGTTGGAAAGCTAGCATAATTTGAAGTAGCATCGCCTCAGGAGCTCCGTCTAAGCCCCCCCCCCTCCCCTCGAAACTCCTTCCAAGGCAACGCCCCCCCCACACACACATGCACAAGCACCGCCGCATCGTATCTACTTCACATTTTTCGTAGCTATTTCATCACTAAATTCACTTCTGAAAAATGTTGAGGCGAGAAATCAACTGTGTAGATTTAGAATATTGACAGTTTTACGATGTTAGATGTTGAATCAAACATTTGCTCAACTGTTGTCGGAGTTTAGAAGCTTCACAAACTGCCGGCACAGCTAGCTAGCTCCTGCCGGGATCGCCACCTTTCCAGCCGGGCATTCACTCACACAGACCCCGCTATGAGCTGGAGCTCTCTCAAGAGACCGGTCTGTAGACGGAGCTCGCTGGAGAGCAGCAGAGTGGCGAGGGAAAGAGAGAGATACCTGCTGAGACAACACAACCCTTTTTAACATTACTCTAATATCTGGAGGGAGATCTGTCCACTCGTTTGTTTCTGTAACTGAAAAAGCAGTTTGAGTAACGTAAATTTTGTCGAGCAATGTTTTATATCCGTCGTCTCCCCTTGTTGATAATCCTGTTTGTCTGACTTCACTTTGAGCTGTTAGAATAAATAGTTTAAGCCTGCAGTATCTTATAAAGTAAACTAACAGAACATAAACAACTAAATCAAAGTTGTATTTTTCGATAATATGGTAATAGTGGTACGAGTTCGTGCTCGTTGTCCAGTGTTTTAAGAGCTGAGTTTTCTCTTCCATTCTCCAGTAAACGCGCTTTCGGTTCAGGCTGGTACACGCTGAGGGTAGAGTACGAGCAGGGAGGCAGGGAGGCTTCTGATTGGTTCTTTACAACTGGGCAGAGAGGAACTGACTGGGAGACGTTTTTACAGGATTACAGCAGCTACAGATGACGGATCTTTTCCGGTCTTTTTTCAGAGCTCATTAGAAATGGATTGCTGTCGGGGTGTAAAGACCATTTCAACCAATATAACAAAAAGTGTATGCTGGATAAATCATGGACCCCATCTTTAAGTCTTTCCTTTGATTCTGTTACTCACAGAAGGAAACTCAGGTGTTTCTCTCTCTTGTTGCTGTAGAGAAGAGTAGAAACAGGAAATACACAGCTTCCACCAATAACAGTTCAATCAGGAGAGACCCAGTATCGATTGAACAACAATTTATTACATGATGCATGATGAGAAGAATAGTGCAAAGTCTTTGGCGATTAGACTCCATCTTGACGTAGTATATAAAAGGGGGTAGTGATGCCGTGATGAGATTAGGATATATTCCCCCCTTGGAGTATAGACACTGGTAGTGGTGGTGAAGGGAGTACTGAAGATCCAATGAAGGGATGTGGAGCAGGCCTGGGCCTCTGAATATGAAGAAGACTGGAGGTGATGGGGTGGAGGCGGGTTGCATCGAGTCGCTCTGAATGAGAACTGACGCAGCAGAGAGGAGAACGGTTTTTAAAATGTGATTGCAACGATATGATTGGCTCAGAGAGAGCGTGGCAGAATCTGTTTGGTTATTAAGAGTGAACCACCCACAGTCAGCTGATAGAGTAGGAGCCAGTAGAGATAAGAGAGACAGAAAGGTTATGAATGAAAGAGTGTAAAGAGGGTCTTCCTGTCTGAACTTTCGCATAAGCTTCATCGGTCTGATGAATATATAACAGCAGAATGGTAGAATTCAGACTTTTTAACAGATCTTATACACACCAAAGATCAATGTTATGTTTTTAATGCTGATACACTGATAACATCTTTCTGATGATATTATGTTGAAAATAATGCAACCTCATTGGTTCTTTAATTGTGTTTGTGAGCTGAATACGTTTGATGCTCAGAAAAGAGTGTTAATGACAAAACGCCATGCAGTCATCAAAATATCTAATTATATGAATGTTTAATTATGTACAGGTCTAATATTATTACGTGATTTGTTTCATTTCTCTACCGTTTGGCAGCAGTCACTGAATTTTCCCATTTATGGACGTGAACCTGACAGCAGCAGGTAGCAGCAAAGAGAGGTCAACTTTATCAACTGTATTATTATTACTTATTCACTGAGTAATTTTATCAAGAAGGCCTCATGCTAACTTTGTGGAGACAGACCTGGGATCAGATCACACTGACAGACTGGACATTATGGAAGCATCAATGTAACTACATGTTCTCTCTCTTCATCTGCAAGATTAAAGAAAAACAAAGATTTAAAGTCTGCAGGTTTGAGAGAGAGTGATGAGAATTATTGTTTCATGTCAAACAGTGAGATAAGATTAGCTGAACCACTGATGTGAGGAGCAAATGATAATCAAAGAAGTATATATCAAACTGTTTAGTCATCAAATGCATGAAGTAAATATAAACTGTCCTCTTTCATAATAACATATTTTGTCATTTTTGTGTCATGACAGACTTTCTGGCTGTGGACTCTCAGATACTCACTGTGAAGTTGTGGCCTCAGCTCTGAAGTCCAACCCCTCCCATCTGAGAGAGCTGGACCTGAGTGAAACAACCTGAGGATTCAGGAGTGAAGCTGCTGTCTGCTGGACTGGAGAGTCCAAACTGTAAACTGGAGACTCTGAGGTCAGTTCACTGACTGTAGCTTCTGTAGTTTGTACAAACACTCTCTCCACACTGGCTCTGCTCCAGATGGCTCTAGAGAGGGACGTTCATGTTTTCACGTCGGCCACCGTAGCTCTCCAACACGCTTGGCACACAGGAGAGGCTTCAGTTGGTTGTAATCTCCTCACCTCACCGCTAGATACCTCCAGATCCTACACACTGGACCTTTAACCACAGACCTTATTTCAGGCATCTAACTAATAACCCATTGACTTCCAGACGAGGGAACAGGAAGTGCTAAAATACTAACTCATTTCTGGGTTTTAGGACTCATTCCTGTAGCTCTCTATTTGAACATGTCTAAAGGTGCAGCACTCTCCAACAAACACGTATTTCACCAACTTAAAGGCACATAAGTGATGATTATGAGCGACACCATCTAATTAGAGGTTTCTATGGTTCTAAGTTATTCCCACGTTCTTTTTGACAGCAGATCTAACTGTGCTCTGTTTTCATGTCAGCATTGTCTAATTATTTGAAGCCGCAGACATTTAGATTACAACAAGAACCAAATAAATATTCTGCATCAGAAACCTCTTTGCAGGTTCATATTTTTTTTCAAGTCTATCTGAATACAGTACTCACATGTTCATATGTACATTCAAAGAGTTATTGATGTCTGTCATCATTCCTTCTGTCTGTGAAGCAATCCCCGTATAACCTGAGTGTTACGAGATGAGGACTAAATCCACAGTCTTGTTCTGTGTAAAATGACCTGTAAAGTTGATCTTAAACTAATCGGAGGCTTCAGCAGTCTGAGTTAGATGTATTAGGGCTGGGTGACTTGGAGAAAATCAAATATCATGATATTTTTTACCAAATACTTAGATATCGATATTGCAAAGTTAAAACCAGGAAAAGACAACACTTAAACCATATGACAATATTACGAAATCAAAAATCTAAGATGATATCTCGTCTGTTTTGCACTGAATTACTGAGTGGTGGATGTGTGAAACATAATTTCGGTTTTATGTGGAGCATAAGAATGACAAATAAAGGAATCTTGAATCTTGAAATCTTGTCTCATATCATGATATTGATATAAGATGGATATATTGCCCAGCCTTAGTATGTATCCAGTAAGTATGTTGTGTTTGACAGTTTCCTTGTTGAGATGCAGGATGATTAGTAACACAAAGAGGGATTTTCGTACTAAACAGTCTGTAACTTTGGTAAACACTAGGGGTGGGAAAAAAATGTATTCACCTATGTATCGCAATTTTTTTTTAAGATTTTGAAAAAGATGTTTTAATGCCAGCATCGATATATTTGCTTCATCTGAGTCTATGTGGAGGTAGAAAGAAGTTACCGCTTTTATTGTTGTAGTCTGAGTGACGTGACGTCATATCCATTCCGTATCCGTCAACCAAAACAAACCTCAGAAAGTATAAAACGTTGGAGGGTCGTCGTGGATACGACCTGCACCCTCACATGTTAAATCCAAAGTGGTAAACACTACACATCCAGTAAAGGATGGAAACACTTTGGGTTTCACACATTAACAGGAAAAGCAGAGCTAGACATCACGGCTAAAGCTGCATGCTAACTCTGTCACGGACAGGAAACGTTATCGTATCACGGTAACGTGCGGTCCAGGCGGCCGTCGCTCTCGTCTCCGTGGTCAAATGGGCCGACGCTACAACTGTAGAGCACCCATATACTGACATTTATGTTAAATGCATTGAAACGGCCCCGATGGAGCTGACCATGGATGGATAAAGAGAACGGAGCTGACGGGAGAGCTAGAGACGGACTTGGAGAAGTTAGAGGAAGTAAACACGTGGGACTACGTCCGCTTTTCAAAATAAGGTGTTAACAAAGGGAACTGTATATACAAATTACATCTATGGAAATAGGATTGATTGGATTATATTCAGCATCAGACAGTAAAAAATTAATGTCACTATAATTTAAAGAAAATCCTTTACTATGGGGGAAATGTTTAACTATTTGATCTGATAAATTATAAATTCTGACAAGATCATTTGATTCAGACTCTCTGACTATAATCTAAAATAAACTCACTATTATAGATTCAAGAATCCTTAAAGTTATATTAATTGTTCATTCAATTTAAAAAAATCACAAAAAATCCAAAAATCCTTAATCGATATATTGAATCGTGATAGTATGAATCAGTTGAGATAGTTGATGTCATCCTGTGAACTCATGATTGTACTAACTGTGAATCTTTTTATTAGTTGTTATGAAGAACTTCAACATGAAGTTTGTATAATGACCATTAAGCAATGACACGCTCCCATGACAATGACTTTCTGTATAGACACACTGACAAATGTGGACCTGCTGTAAATGAATAAACTACTAGCTACCCGATACAGTCAGAAGAAGGTCATTATAAAATAATACCCCGAGGGAGTCACCCCCATGTGAAAAAAATCTCCCGGGGTTTTTCACTAAAAGGGTTTTTTTAAAGGTCTGAATAAAGGTATACCGTCCAATCTGATTTACAAATGTTGATTTGTGCATCTGATGAGTAGAGGCTGATTATGTGTACATAAATGAAATCTCTTCATTGGAATCTTGAGGACATTATGTGACACATAAACTGAACACTCTGATTTTAAAAGATTTATCACATTATTTATCAATTAAGTGCATTCGATCAGTGTGATTTCTCTCATCTAGTCCCCCATTTAGGGCTGATTGAAACAGCTGATTCAACTGCTTATCAACCCCCTGAGACTGGATCTGAGCAGACACCTTTCTGTGTACTGGTTTTTGGAAGTTGTGACAACTCGATAGCGATTTTACTGTACTGAGATTAATTAGGAATTTTCTATCAGTGGTTTATATTGACACAGAGTAGCTAATTAAACTTTCCTGTTTATCCGTTAATAAAAATACTACATTAAAACTATATTCCAGCTTCAACATAAAATAATTTACATAAATTAGAAGATATATCTATTACTAAGATAAATAATCTTTGTTTTTCACATTCCTAAAAATATTTATATGTTTACTAAATTTTGATTTGATCCATCCAAAATTTTTAGAAATTAATTTTGTTAAATCTGTAGATCTTTTATGTTTTGGGACTTGAGTTTGTGGGAGCTGCCAACATGGTGAGGACCCTGGTGCTGCAGTTTTGCAATGAGTACAGCGTGTCTAATAGGGCCGTGCCTCGTTTCGAATGCCCAGGTTCAGTGTTGGATTCTTTACTAATATAACCTCGTCGACGTTTTCTTGAATGAATCAAGCAGAATGTAGACTTCTCAATCATGATGTGACTGAGTTTGTAATGACGTGGTCTGCCGTTGAAGTAACATCCATCGTGAGAAGTGACATACAACATAGCGCATGGCCATAGATCGACGCACGGAGATTTCATTGCAGAATTTACAGATGTAGCTGGGAGCGAGGAACTCATTTTATATCTAATCTCATCTATTTTTCTGCAAAAGAAATCTAAGAAATCATGTGCTGTAAAGGATGAGCTGTTAGTTGTCGGCTGTTTTTGTGTGAGTTTGGCTACAGTGTCAAAGAGAAATCTAGGATTGTGTTTATTGTTACCGATTAATCGAGAGAAATAAGCTGTTTTGGCAGCGGACAGAGCACGCTTGTAAATTAAGACACACTCATGCCATGGTAGGTAGTTTACTTCCAGTTTTGATTACGCATCTCGACTCATACTGTTTAAAACGTTTCTCATAACGTGAATCTGTGGTCTGTTTGTTAAGGTCACTAATCTGAATTGAAGGCTTGTTTAGCAAAAGTCACAGGTGCGCTGTTTTTGAGGGGACAGAATGGGGGTTTTTTTTAATTGGGGTTTTTTTGGGGGCACAAAAGATAAAAAAATTTTTAAATTTTTCCCTCTTTTACGGAAAGCGGGAATAATTAATTTGAGAAAATTTATGCACCCGGGAAAAAGGGGGAATTTTTTTTCCACTTTAAAACCATTTGGGAAAAAAATAAATTTATTTCCCTTATTTTGGGGTTAAAAACCCCCCGGAAAAAAAAAACCAAAACCCCCAAGGTTTTTTTTGGGGATTTACATTTAAAAAAAATTTAAAAAAAAAGTTTTTGGTTTTGGGAAAATGGTTTAAAAAATTTTAATTTAAAAAAGGAAAAAAGGGAAAATTTGGCCCAAAATTTGGGTTTTTTTTAAAAAAAGGAAAATTTTTTTCCTTTTTTTTGCCCTTGTTTTGGGGGAATTTGGCCAAAAAATAAAAAAATTTTCCCCACCGTACTTAAATTTTAAAAAAAAAAAGATTAATTTCCCCTTTTTTTATAATTTAAAATTTTAAAAAAAAATTTTTAAAAAGGGTTTGGGGAAAAATCTAACTGCTTGGGGGGGGGGCCCCGGGAAAAATTTTTGGGAAAAAATTTCCCCCTTTTAAAAAAAAATTTGGGGAAATGAGGGCTTCCCCCCTTTGTTTTTAAAAAACCCCAAAAAAACCCCCCCTAAAATTTGGGGTTTAAAATTTTTGTACCCGGGGTTTTATAGGGGGGGCCCCAAAAAAAATTTTTTTAAAACTAAACCCCCCCGGGACTGGGGAAAAAAAGGGAGGCCCCAAAAAAAAAGAAAATGGGGTTTTTGGGGGGGTAAACATTTTTCCCCCCTTGTAAAAAAAATTTAAATTAAAATTTTTTAAAATGAATTGCATCCCCGGGGTTTTTTTTTAAAATTTCGGAAATTTTTTTTAACCTTACTTTTTTGGAAAATTTTTTAATTTTTTTGGGGAGAGTGGGGTGTGGGAAAAAGTTACTTTTTTAAATTTATTTAGGGCCCCGTTTTGGGACACTTTTTTTTTGGGTTTTTTTCGGGGGGGTTTTTTTATATTTTTTTTATTTTTTAAAATTTTTTAAAATTTTTCTGGGTTTAAAAGGGGGGGTTTTTTAAAAAAATTTTTTGGTTTTGGAAAAAATGGGGGTTTAAGGGTTTTTTTCATTTAAAAAATTTTTTTCCCCCCGGGGAAAAACAAGCGAAAAAAAATTCCCTTTTTTTTTCCCTTTTTTTTTTTTTTTTTTTTTAAAAAACCTTTCAATTTAGACCTTTCACAAACAGGGTTAAACTCTTAAAAAGGGGTTTTTTTGGAAAATTTTACCAATTTTTAAAAAATTTTTAAAAGGGTTTTTAAATTTCATTAATTTTTTTTTGGGGTTTTTCCCGATTAGCCCCCAAATTCATATATCACAACACCTGACTTTCATCATGTTAAAATAAATTATAAAAAAATACATTAATATAAAGAATAAATAAATAATCTCTATTTCAGCTATCAGACAATAACAAATATATTCAGTATTTGTTTTTTCTATAAATGTTATGAAGCTATATGATGCTTATACTGACTGAAGAGTTTAAACTGAAGATGCTTTGATTTTATGACTCCACTATTCCTAAAATATATATTATAGATGTCTTATCTTAAATATCTTTTGTTCACATTTCCCCAAAATCCATCCTGACATATTTGACATCTTTATAAACGTTGAGATGTTGAGTTGAATCTTGAATCAGTTTCTGTGGTTTTTATTAGTGTTTGGCTGCTCAACATGAGTTTGTATAGGTCACAGGTAGCCAACACGGGGCCCGCGGGCACCTGGTCGCCCGCAGGGACCGCGTGAGTCGCCTGCATGTTCTAAAAATAGCACTAGTCACCATTGAGCTCCGTCTAAGTTTTAGGGGTCTCCAACACGTCGCTCGCTCGCGACCAGTAGCTCGCCAAAGGTTCAGAGAATATGTAATAGTGATGTCAGCTCTTTACAGTGAATGATGGGAACCGGATCCCGTCCGAGAGCCGGTTTCTTTTCTTAAATGAATACAAGGCAGAATGATAGGATCTTCTCACCATGCACGCACTGACTGTGACTGAATGTTGTGTTAATGACGTGCGTGCGGTGCCGGTGATGATAGTGGGAACAGTACCAGTCATAAGAGACAAGTTGACAATATTCAACATTGTAGGTCCCAGCCATGGCCATAGATCGACGCACGGAGATTTCATTGCAGAATTTACAGATGTAGCCGGGAGCGAGGAACTCATTTTATATCTAATCTCATCTATTTTTCTGCAAAAGAAATCTAAGAAATCATGTGCTGTAAAGGATGAGCTGTTAGCAGCCGGCTGTTTTTGGGTGAGTTTGGCTACAGTGTCAAAGAGAAATCTAGGATTGTGTTTATTGTTACCGATTAATCGAGAGAAATAAGCTGTTTTGGCAGCGGACAGAGCACGCTTGTAAATTAAGACACACTCATGCCATGGTAGGTAGTTTACTTCCAGTTTTGATTTACGCCATTTGCGTTCGGATCTCCTGCAGGCTTGTTTAAGAGCACGTGTTTCATCATTAAACCACGGTGTAGACCTCTGTGAGCGTCTGGTTTTAGTAGTAAGAGGTGCGACTGAATCTAGAAGATTAGAAAGGGCTGTGTTTAAGTCATTAGTACAGTTTTCAACAGGACCTGTCGCTGTAGTGAAAGGAGCCAGAACCACAGGTAATCGCTCACCAAGTTCAGTTATAGTCGACGGACCGATATGGCGAGTGGTGACTACAACAGCACCCGTATTACGTGGACAGGCTGATGATGCTTCGAATTTAATAAGAAAATGATCCGACATCACCGATGTGACGGGAGAGACAGTCACGGCAGTTACATCTATTCCACGAGACAGTATCAGATCGAGGGTGTTACCACTGGAATGAGTGGGTTCATGTACAGACTGAATGAAACCAAAAGTATGGAGGAGGGCCAAAAAGGCTTTACATAGAGGATCATCAGCCTTATTCAGGTGAATATAGAAATCACCAATAATTACAATCTCATCAGAATGAGTGATAATGTCTGAGAGAAATTCTCCGAATTCTTCTAAAAACTGTGAATAAGGGCCAGGCGGTCTGTAAAGTACCACAAGATGGAGCCTGCTGCCCCGGACACGGCAATTCATGGTTAATGGAGATGATTTTAATACAAGAGACTCAAATGAGTTAAATTTAGTATCAAGTTCACACAAAAGAAGCTTATTCAGCTGGTTTGGGTGGAGCTGAGCGATGTGAATAAATGATACTAATAATATAAAATATGAGGAGCTCTCGGCCACTTTCATTTAGTCAAAGTAGCTCTCAGAGGAAAAAAGGTTGGAGACCCCTGGTATAGATGGATCCACTGGTGGAGCTGTCAGAGTTTAAGAGGTGAAGTCACTACGTCTTTATTGAAGTAGCAGCACGTTGTCATTAATATTAATGAGAGCTCTGTTTCACTCTTTGTATTTTACAGTTTTTAACCTGCATCCTGTTGGCTTCAGGTGTTTGGAGTTTACATTTTATAAACTTCTACGTTCTAAACCTTCTTCAGCTCTGAACACATTATTAAACATTGAATGATTTCAAGCAGGAACGTTGTCTTCTAAACTTACATCATTTATTCTTTATTCAGATTGAGACTGCAGTTTGTCAGAGATCAGCTGTGATTCTCTGGCCTCAGCTCTGAAGTCCAACCCCCCCCATCTGAGAGAGCTGGATCTGAGTAACAACAAGCTGCAGGATTCAGGAGTGAAGCTGCTGTGTGGTTTTCTGGAGAGTCCACACTGTAGACTGGAGACTCTGAGGTCAGTTCACTGACTCTCTGTTACTATTAGAGATCTTATATCTTTAATTAACAATTGAACCTTATTTATGTACAAACATAACTTACATCCATAAAGTTGTTAATGTCCTTTTCTTCATATTTTCATGTTTCTTGAACTAAATTCAGTCTGCAGTCACTAAAGACTTGTGTTTCTTAAAGAAAGTGTAGAAAATGTCCACTGTTAGTTGTTAAAGTAAATGAATGTTTATCATTGTTGGTAAATGGTCACATCTGGATACAGAAGATCCTCTGAACTAATATCTGTTTTAAATTGATCAAGTTTACTTCATGAAGTAGAAATATTTCTCTGGTTTCTGTTTGTTTCAACGTGTTCCACAAATAATGTCTGATCATTGATATTGATCCTTCAGCACACACACAGAGATGAACACAGAGATCAGCAGCATGTTATTGATGTGTGTTGACATGAATAGGTGTATGAATGTTGTGGTGACATCTGGATGATGTCTGTAGAAGGCTGACATTATGATGATCCACAATAACACAATGACAAAGTCACTCTACTCATTTTAGGGAAAAGATCATTGATTAGGACATAGTAATGTTGAGCTACACATTTAAAACCTGAACACATCTGATTGGATTATAAAGTGATTTTTATCTTCATCATTTATTCTTTATTCAGATTGTGGAGCTGCAGTTTGTCAAAGATCAGCTGTGATTCTCTGGCCTCAGCTCTGAAGTCCAACCCCCCCCATCTGAGAGAGCTTGATCTGAGTAACAACAACCTGAAGGATTCAGATGTGAAGCTGCTGTCTGATCTGGTGGAGAGTCCACACTGTAGACTGGAGACTCTGAGGTCAGTAGACAGTCGGAGTCGGTCCATGCTGGTTTCAGCAGTATTGTTGTGATGTGTTTCCTCAGTGAAGCTGTGAGAGGAGAACGGTGACACACAGAGAGAGAGAACAGTCAGCCAATCAGATCAGCCAGAAGCTTGTTGTGATCATGTGTTAGAGTTGATGTGAAGAAGATGTTGTTGTTGTGTTCATGTCTCCAGGAAATAAAGCTGGATTACAGCTGACAGCATCACATCATGTATAGAGACAGTGTTCCTCATCCATCAAACTGTCGTACCATCAAATCTGATCACAAAGTCTTTGTTCTCTCATTGATCAGTTCATCTTTATCACAGCTCTGAGATCAGTCTGACTGAAGCCTCAAATCACTGGCTCTTATTTCATAGAACCATGGTTACATTTAGTAACCATGATGTGGTCTTTCTACAGACCAGAACCTCTGCTGAAGTCCAGTAATCATTTGTCAGTGTTTTTTAACATCTTTGAACCCTAACAGCAGTAAATCCATCATTAAAGTGAGCAGTGAATATCTCTCTGATTCTGCAGTAATGATGCGTTCAGGACTTTCAGCAGTTTATTTCCACTGTGTACTTCAGTGAAATCTACAGACTTGATGCCCAAAGTCTCTGCAGGTCTGTGAGTGCTGAGCTCAGTGTGTTCACTCCAATACGTTAACATGAGAGCTGAAAGGAAGCTGGCTACGCTACAGACTGAAGTCCCTGCTGCTCTTTGTACTGGAGGTTTTATTTCTGTTTTTATTTGACCTTTATTTAACCAGATAAGTCAACTGAGAACCAATTCTCATTTACAATGACGACTTGTATATATATATATATATATATATATATATATATATATATATATATATATCTACTGTATGTGGTGTGTTCCAGAGAGGCAGATTCAGAAGCAGGTGCAGTGATCAGAAACTATCTCTTGTAATGAGTTCTTAAAGGAGGGTAACAGGATGAGGGTTTGGAGTTTTAGTGTCTTTAGTAACTCGTTCCAGTCACTAGGAGCAGCAAACTGGAATGAGTGACGACCAGAGGAGGTGCAGACTTTAGGAACGACCACACTGATGAATTTACTAGAAGATAAATTGCGGTTACTGTTGGAGATATTGAGTAGTGAGCAGAGATATGGAGGTTGGTTCTGCTAATGATAGTTTTATAAATGAACTGTGTGCTGCATCAGTGACTGACAGCTGATGAAGGGAGTCTCTGTAAACACTGATTCATGACTTCTGTTCTCTTCTTCTCTCATCAGATGGGAGGCTTGGTGATCTCTGTCAGAGTGAGTGATCAGAACAGTGGATGTGTTGAGAGGATCAGCCGTGTCCTGATGATCCACAGAGGTTCACCACCTGGACCTGGATCTGATTTTGTCTTTTTTTTATTCATTCATATATTCTGAACCCAAAATGCCTCTGCAGAATAGTTCAGTTTATGACAACATAACTGTAGATTAACACATTTAAATAGATCTTTCTGCTTTGCTTTGTGTTGCAGCTCCACCCTGTGGAACGATGGAGTTTTACTGTTTATTTCCACATATTTCTAAATAACAGTGGAAGTTAATAAAGTTACTCTATTAAAACCAAGTCCTCAGGAAGAGCGCCGGGCTTTGATGCCCATTTTCTTAGTGGCCAAACTCAGACTCTCTTAGTAATGAACGGGAGCCTCCGACGCTGGATCCACTTCTCTTTATACATCCATGATTAAAACCAATACCAGCCATTTCTCATATTATACAAGATAAATATTTGATGGTAACAAACAGAAAGAATCAGATAAAACCTGAATTCAGTCGAGGCTTCACTTCAGTTTCTCAACTGACTACAAACAGATTCAGTCTGGATTTTGGTGTAAAGTCAGAACCTTCATATTTTATATAATGTTTGATGTAAAATAAACCAACAGAACTGATTAACATGCGTACTCTAGATTTTATATTCACTCATCATGTACATACAGGAACATTCCAGTTTCATGTGTGACTCTGCTAGTTTTCACGTTACATGACTGAACACAGACACATAAAGTCCCCCGTGGAGCTTTTTCCCCTCAGAAATCCGTGTTGAAGCCGTCGTTATCACCAGCGTTCATGTTCTGTTGTTCCTGCTGGAGCTGCTTTCTGCCAGCAGATGTCACCGTTCCCTCTGTTTGACCCTAAAGGAGGTTTATCTGAATGGATGCAGTGAACACTGAACTGATGATGTGAATGCTTTCTTTCTGACTGACTTGGTTTTCTAAAGGTTAAGTGTCATCATGATGTAGTTAAACTTGATTTAAAATGATGGAAACTGGATCTGAAATGAAACTCAGCAAACAAGTTGCACAAACGCCCACTTGGACTCAAGTATGAGCTGATTAGAGTTTGGTGGTCAAAGGTCAAAGGTCACTGTGACCTCACAAAACACATTTTTGGCCATAACTCAAGAATTCATCTGCTAATTATGAGAATTTCACACAGATGTTAATTCTGATAAAATGCTGAAGTGATGACATGTTGGACAGACGTGGATGTACCCACTGCATTATCCGACACACATTAAGATCACTTACATAAACTGTGAATTGGTTTAAACACAAACAGACACATTCAGAGAATCTCAACCCCCACATCAACCCCCCCTTTGTTCTTCCTGAGCACATGTACTCCGAAGAACAAAGAGGCCATGTGGTGACACCCTGGCAGCCATCTTTGTAGTTTTACAGTGCTCGCCATATTGTTTGTAGGCCATGTAGACATCAAAGACAAGTAGCCATCTTGTCTTTGTCTCTCTCTCTCTCTCACACACACACACACACACACACACACACACACACACACACACACACACACACACACACACACACACACACACATGCTCACACACTGTGTTTGGTTTGTTTAGTTTAGTTATTTAGTTAGATTAATATTGTGTGTTAAACCTTTATTATCTTGTAAATAAATGTTTGTGGATTATACATGCTGGTCTGTTTAATGTTGTACAAGAGTGAATAATGCCAACCGCTGCTGATTTTTGGTTAAAGTTATTAATTTAATTATTAATCAAAGTTCCAAATCGATAGTTTAGTATATTTAATGAGACTTATCTATGAGACTACATTAATTTGCTATCATTTTCTCTTTGTTTCAAAGAGTGGTGCCCCGAGGATGATTTAATATACATTAAATCATATTATTCAATATAATTAATAATTATTTTAATAATTATTATTTCCTTTTGATAGCCATTTTAATGTCTTCTGAGCTTATGTACCAATATAATTTGGTGCCCTTCTATTATTAATATATATCGATAATTTAGTAATATTAATTTTATTAATATTGATAATTATCTTTAATATTGTCTAATAACTAGAGCAGCTCCTATCTGCGTCCCCTACAACAGCTTGGGGTCCATGTTTACTTCCTGTCAGCTGATGTCATTCAGATCCACTGCAACAGGAAATAAACGGGGACACATTTGGAATGTTTACGTTTACAACTGTGAAATGATCTAAAGATCTGTGACTATTCAAAAATCTGGAAGAATCAGCTTCAAATGTGTAATTAATTTTCTCATATTTGTCCTCAAAATATGTTGTTGGTTTGACTCCTCCTAGAATCAGCTGTTCTGACCTACTGGGGGTCATCTTGAATCAGTGCACATCATAACTGTGCAACATGTGGTGAAAAAGCATCTGTAGAAAACATTTGCTCACCTTGATTATATGTGTTGATGGTTTGAGTTTGTTCTTTCACTACATGTGTAAAATATGCTCAAAGGTCCACTTACTAATGATCCAGAGCTCTCAGCTGAAAGCTCTGGATCATTAGTAAGTGGACCTTTGAGCTTAGATTCTCTGCACCACATATTGTTTCTGAAGGTCAAGAACAAACATCTCTGCTGTAAAACTATCTGCTGACATGAAATGGTCAAATGTAGATTTGTACCACTTGTGTTTTTAGAATATTTGAATTCATGCCTTCATTTGATAGTTGACAGTAGAAAGTGGCAGAAAACATATTGACATTAAAAAAAGGAAGACCAAGGACACCAGTGTTACATGCTGTGTGTCTTAGACTGCTGGTCTACCTCAATATTTAGACCACTTCTAACCTCAGTTCAAACCGAACTAACTCAAGCTAAGCTGCCCAAAGTGACTGTGAATCAGTAAAGGACATAATCAGCTCTCTTTAATGGAGGACTTTTACTGTGAAGGAGCTGCAGAAAATGATGAGTTTGTATTAAAGGGGAACAACGGACATTTTTAAAACATTGATATTATTCTGGAGGTTAAATAACATGATGGAAAAAATACTGCAACTTGCTCATGTAGTGAAAGAACAAACTCAAACCATCAACACATATAATCAAGGTGAGCAAATATTTTATACAGATGCTTTTTCACCACGTCGACTTTTTTTCTCGTAATATTATGACTTAATTCTCGTAATATTACGACTTTTTTTTCTCGTAACATTATGACTTTATTCTTGTAATATTACGACTTTTTTTCTCATAAAGTTATGACTTTATTTTCGTAATATTATGACTTTTTTTTCTTAAATTTATGACTTTATTCTGGAAATATTACTACTTTTTTCTTGTAAAGTTATGATTTTATTTTTGAAATATTACAACTTTTTTTCTCGTAATATTATGGCTTTATTCTCGTAATATTACGACTTTTTTTCTAGTAAAGTTATGACTTTATTCTGAAAATATTACGACTTTTCTTGGTCTTGGTGTCTTAATGTGGTATTTTGGAGGGATTATTGATCATTTTTATCAATTCTCCAGTGATAAAAAAATGGTTAAATTTAGCACCAAATCTGTGGAACAAATGGTATCAACCCAGGAATTGCTGCAACAGCTTATGAGTCATAATAGAGCATGGGGATGGACATCAGATACTTCTATCATCATGTTCTAAACCCTTATAAACTTTTACAATTCATTTAAAATAATTAATTAATTAATTCATGTTTATTTCTGATTAATGACTAGAACAACTTGACACACAGTGCTGAGCTGCATCTCAAATTAATCTCCAGGTTCCAGCTTTCAGATGATGTACACCACTTCTATGTGACATCTACTGTTGACCTGCTATCTCCCCCTAAAGACCCCCTGGACCCCCCTAAAAAAGACTAAAACAGGTCTATTGTGGGTCTCAGAGACATGCCAGCTAACATCATGTTAAGCTAACAACATGTTAGGCTATCTGCCGTGCTGCCATGACTGGCATACTCCCATGTGTCAGTGTTATGGAACAGAGAGGATATGAATAACAATACTAAACTCGTAAATGTGAATTTACAATGGAGAAAAATACTTCTGGAACCTGCAGCTCCAACCTCTTCGCTATTCATTTCATTTCAATTAATATTTTAATGTATACGTAACAAAGAACGACTGCTTTTCAAAATGTCAAATGTTTTGTCTCACCAGGCTGTAGACCTCCACATCAATCTCAAAGGATGAGCGAATATCCTTCCTGAGATATCAAGGAGACAAAACAATATCATATATAATGATCACATTGACACAGGCATGGGACTCCTCAAATTCAAAAGGGCAAGTGAGCAAAATCATGTTTAGTTATGCAAAAAAGATCCAAGTGCATAAAAGAGTGTCCCAGTTTGGCTAAAGTTGTCTGGATGTGACCATTAACAAAATATAAATATGAACCAAGAAACCCAACAGATTTGTCCGGTGATGTCCATCACTGGTTGAAGAAAAGGAAAGTAAGATGTAAATGCAAATTAGTTCTAGGACCAGTGCATAAGATTCAAAGCAGCTTACAGCGTGACAGAAGTAGGGAAGGAGATGGTGTCTCCATTCTGAGCATCAGCAGCCGTGGCCAGCGGGGGGGCGACGATGTTGCAGGGCCCGTAGCGGATCAGGACAAAGAAGTAGTGACTTGGTCGACCTAAATTATCACATAAACAACTCAATGCCTTCAAATCGGATGTCAACCGCTATACTGGTGTTAATTAAGCCCTGGATTTTAAAATAGGTTTCATTGAAATCATACAAATGCATCATAATAATAATGTTAAATGAGGCAATTAAAAAGAGAATAGTAGAGATGTTTTGTTGCTGTGCTGTGGTTGTGTGAGGAAAAGACAAATTCCACCTTGAGAGGCAGCTGGATGTTTGTGATGCTGACAGGTAAGATAACGTTTCATTTAAGTGCATGGAACATAGCTAAGTTAGTTAGCTAGCTGTGTTGGTGATGTTTATTGCGCGAGACGAGAGATGTAGTTCACTGAGCGGTTTCACACAAAACTAAAATATATTACGACAAACCTCCAAATTGTTAATTGCAACTTTTATAGATTAGAGAGAATAATCAGACTTCCCTCACTACTAAAGTTCCAATCAGAATTGCGTCATTGACGTTTCATTTCATTCATTCATTAATCACCAGTGTTAATTAGTCATTTGTATATTCATCACTTCATTTATTCAATAATCACGATTTATGGTAAATAAATGTTTCACTTTATCACTACGTCCTGTCTGTGTGTGTATTTCAAAGCAGAACTGTAGATCAATGAATTCAGAAATTATACTTCAGACTTGAGATTGATTAATGATCAATACTTCTATCACAATAGTTTCCGCTTTTCCTATAAAAAGTGGTGGTGCCCCGAATTGAATATTTCTTTATTTTAACATGTGCAATCATCAATTATATGTAAAGTGGTTAAACGCTACAACCTGCCAAGTATTTTTTTTAAAGTGCCTGCCGTTTTCCGAATAGTTTCCAATGACGGCTTCTCAGATGGTTCTGTGTAACAAACTCTCTGACATGGTCAGTTTATTATAATAAATGAAAAGAAATGTAAATAGTTCTGTTTTTCTGTGTAATAGAGACTTTATGAATAGAGATTTTCTTTTGTCCTGGTCGCTTTGGTATCCACTGTGTCTGGTCTATGGTTTGTTTTGATCTACTGACAGATAACAGTTTACATTATAGCCACCGACTAAATATATAAGTCAGTTTTAACTGAATAGCCAACATTTACATGGTCATAGGAAATTACAAATTCTACCCTCAACACATTCTTGTTAACTCAAAGGTGTTAAGTGACATCTAGTGGCAACAGACAGGCAGTGCAAAAACCAACTGTAAACACAGTGAAGATACTATGAGATGCATTTTTGTTTGTGTGATAAAAGTTATGTTATATGTGACATACAATATATACAAACATTTGACCCATTTAAACATTTTTTATTCAGGCCAGTCATTGTTTATTGTCTATAGTAACAATGATCATATATATGTGTCATAGCATCATTTAACTTTATGGAGGCAGAACAATTTTCTGAACACGTTAGTTCACGTTGACTAGCAAGTCCCGATTTTTCCGGGAGACTCCCGTTTTTCATTGCCGTCTCCCGGTGTCACAATTCTCCCGTATTTATCCTGATTTATGGCAAATTTTCACACTTTTTTCCCATTCGTTATCTCAACCCGTTTTTGACGCTGTACAGCGTGTATAAGCCTGCTGTTTCCACCCGGACGACAACAGAGCTACACCAAATGTTGTTTCCCGGCGGAAGAGAGCCGTCTATGCTCGCAGATCGCGGCCATGGATGTATGTATATGTATTTTTTTTTTGCCGATATGTTTGGCTGGTTTTCTTTTTTTCCTCCATCTGATAAAATATAACAGCTTAATAATAACAAATAATACACAACATTTCTTAACTTAAGTAAACATTTATTGAACAACACTTATGGTCTGTCTCTCCAATCTGCACTTTGTGTCTGCACTGCAGTGCATATTTTATTTTGTGCATGATGGTTAATAGTAGTAATAGTACAGAGCTCAAAACCTTTTAAACACCTTTCCAAAACTGTCCTAAAGCATGTTTTTTATTTATGTTTGTTAACAGACACTGTTACAAGCTATATGGCCATAATCTAAGTGATCAAAAAATAATAATAACTTTTTTCACTCTAGGGATGTCAATAATTAACCGTTTAACCGTTAACCGACGTTAAGAACTTTAAAATATATATTAATAATAAATTACAAAGCTGAGGCTCGTCTCTTTAAACAGAAAAGCTGTTCCACCTTAACGGTCCACCTTAACAGTCCACCTTAAGAGTCCACCTTAACAGTCCACCTTAACAGTCCACCTTAAGAGTCCACCTTAAGAGTCCACCTTAAGAGTCCACCTTAACAGTCCACCTTAAGAGTCCACCTTAACAGTCCACCTTAAGAGTCCACCTTAACAGTCCACCTTAAGAGTCCACCTTAACAGTCCACCTTAAGAGTCCACCTTAAGAGTCCACCTTAAGAGTCCACCTTAACAGTCCACCTTAACAGTCCACCTTAAGAGGCGGAGCCAGAGTTACAGATACAGGAAGTTGTCTCCGGTCTCTGGCTCGCTTGAGCGGAGCGAGTTGAAGCCTCGTAGCATTTATCCACCGACAAATAAACTGTACACACACTGTCTGCTACACTAACGTTCACACCACCAACAAACCCCCCCCCCCCCCCCCACACCCCCACACAAAAAGTCTGTCTACACTCGCTAAAGTTCCATCTAACACCGTGACGTCACACAAAAGAATCTCTAAAAACATTTTTGTTTAAAACGTCATCGGTAGTTCCAATGACTTTCTGACATCATCAACATTCTAGAATAATAATTGGAGTTGGCTGTGATCACCACATTTCAACATTGCACTTTCTGCTTCTACTCTGGACCATAGACATAGTGTATGTCAATGCTCTGGAGAACTGGACAAGGAGCAACTTTTGGACCAAACTTCTCCGCTGAAATCCAGCTGAAATTCATCCAACAAGTGAACTGATCACTCTGTATTTGATAACAGGTAAGTCACTAATTTATTTTCTCTCTGAGTCTCTGGGGTCAAGTGAATCTGTAACTTTAGGGCTGGGCGATATGGCCAAAATCTTCTATCTCAATATAGATAATTAAATATCTCAATAACGATATATGTCACAATATAACACATTTTGGGGTAATTCAATAAATAAATAGTCTATATACTGTATAAAGCCTATTTTATTGTATACTCCTGTGTGAATTAAATACTTGCAAAGTACATAGGATTTTTTCAGGTAACAATTTATAATAACCATAATTTATAAATGGTAAATTGGTAGTTAATTAAACTTAGTTAATAGTTGTTTTACTGTTGATATTTAATGTTTACTTATTATTAGTAATGCTATAATTTCTGTTACTTTATCATTATTTTGTGTAACATTAAATAATTAGTTTAAAATTTGATATTGTATCAAAGCTGAAAGGAGACGATAACAATTGCCTTCTGATTAAATTAGTAAAGTATTTATTAACAGTTTATTGTTGCACACATTAATTATGGCCATGGGAAATAACATATTCACACTTTGCTTTCACGTTTATTTGCAGAAATGGAAACTGAAATATTATCACACTGGGACAACTACAACGTCCTTGATGTCCTGGGAGAGGGAGGACACAGAAATGTCGTGGGATGTTACAAACGGGACACCGACGAAGTTGTGGCTGTGAAATTCTTAAGAAAACCAAGATTTTCACAGTTCTACGACCGAAGGGAGGTGAGCTACTTTTTGATGATCTTTTTTTTTTTTTACTAAGGACATTGCTTGAGTCATTATGAATATGTGCAGTCACATAAACTGTTGATGACTGTTTCAAACTTGTCATTTATCCCCAGATGTACATCTTGAAAAAGCTCCGACATTTGGACCCTGATCAGGCCAGGATCATCAAATGCCTTGACTCGCACCACACAAGGGAAACTGCCTACATGGTGTTTGAGAAGCTGGACATCAGCCTCAAAGACTTCATGAATCGCAGAGGATGGGCTCGTTTGCCATTCAATGCAATAAGGACCATCATCAAAGATGTAAGTACACCAGATAGTAGATAGAATTTGGAGCTCTATCGGTTTTCCACTCTGGCACATCCTTATTTACATATATTCTGTGACTGACTTCACTTGCAGCTGGCCACAGCATTAGCTGCCCTGAGGAGTGTCGGTCTGATCCATACAGATTTGAAGTTGGCCAACATCATGCTGGTGGATCATCAGACGCAGCCATTCAGGGTGAAGCTCATTGACTTTGGCTTGGCTATGAAGAAATCCGAAGCCTGGCCAGGACAAGTTGTCCAGCCTTTGCCGCACAGGTGAGACCTTTATATTAGAATTGCTTGGATTCAAGTTTCCTGCCATTTATTGATATTACACCACTCTGCTATATTGTATTTGCAATCTTTTCTTCTGTATGTAGTGTTTTCCCTTAGGAGGTTTTTTTCATTGCTCTTTCTAAAAAGAATGAAACTTGATACCTTAGTTTGGTGCGCTCCCAAACTCTCGTCAGAGCTGAAGTCGTTTCGTGCAAACAAAATAATTGTCATAATTTCTTGGCCAAATTTTTGTTTTACTGTACAGCACAGTGCTATATATCTATTGAGCTTGGAATATGGTCAGAGAACCCCAATATCCCCAGTATCATTTTTCAGCTTTTTAGATAAAGAAATATCGTGCCAAGCCTCATTGAACAGAGTTGCTTGAAAAGCTTTCTATAAGTGCGAGGGAAATTGTTGAATTCAAGGGCCCAAGTGGCATCCTTATATTGATGCTGTGCATTCTTATTTTGGGGAAATGTATGCAATCCCCAGAGTTGTATTTTGATGCTTTTAAACATGACAGTGTTCTTCATTTTATGTGCTGTTCTTCCACATGCAGGGCTCCTGAAGTCATTGTGGGCCACCCATTCTCTGAGGCCATTGACATTTGGGCTCTCGGCACAATAATGGCCAATCTCTGTCTCGGCTTTTCACTTTTCCCGGGGACTCATGAGTATGATGTGGTAAGTATTATTGCTAGTTCATTTCTATATCTTTCTTAATGTATGTAGTAATATTTCTTTTGACATGTACTAATATTAAATGGTCCGGCATTTTTAATACGTTGGCTTCTTTAAGTGGAGTCGCACCAAACAAAGTGCTAAGAAGACTACTCTACAGCTAGTGGCTCTACAGCTAGTGGCTCTGCAAGACTGTACTTAAGCACATTGGTGCTTTGAGCTAAATGCTAAAATGCTAATGCTTAGCAGGTATAATGTTTACCATGTTCACCATCTAAGTTAGCGTGTTAGCATGCTAATATTTGCTAAATAGCACTAAACACAAAGTACAGGTATTTAGTCATGAACCAAGGTATTGGGCAAATAAAATTGTTGACCTGATGGGGGCGCTAGATTAAAAGAGAAAGGATTACCAAAGTGATTACGATCTTGAGGGCAACATGAATATGGCAATCCGTAGTTATTGAGACATTTCACTCAAAGCCACAAATGTCAGAGGATCACCAAAGCCGGTAGTGTTCATAGTTTGGGCGGATGTCTACAATAAATTCCATGTTAATCCATACAATAGTTGTTGAGATATTTCAGTCTGGACCAAAGTGGTGGACCGACCGACCGACAGACAGCCCACCCAACACTGCCATCCATAAGCCATCGAGCATGGCTAAACATTTATAGAGTAGTCAATAATGATGTTTTGCTGTGTTTTGTCTCCAGCTGCGTTACATCATGGACCTCCTGGGTGAAGTTCCGAAGAAACTTCTGAAGGCTGGGAAAAGGACAGCGGATTTCTATCGAGGAAAACCCAATTTCTTCATGAACACGAAATGGACATGGAAGGTATAGTATCAGAACCTTTTTTGACTTCACAAAGCCAAACATGAATTATCCTCTATAAGAACATTTTCCGTTAGTATAAAAGCAGTAACTCCGATGAAGAGATAACTCAAGTAGATTTTGTCTTCTTTTAGACGCCAGAACAGTTTTCCAAGGAAACCGGCAGGAGCACACCAGAAGACAGGGCATACCAGGCTTCCTCTCTGAACGAGCTGAAAGCGGTAGGTTGTCAAGTAGATGCTGCCTGCAGAGGAGCCCACAAAATAAATCTCACAATTTTCATGAGCCAGGAGGGTTATTTTGTCTAATGTTAATTTAACTAATTTCTTCAAAATTTAGATGCACGGGTTCCAAGGAAACAAGGCAGATGAGGCTGATAGGCGCGCTTGTTTTGACCTGCTGGAGAGAATGCTTCAGATCGATCCCAAGAAGAGGATTACCCCAGACCAAATCCTGGCACATCCATTCATAGAGGGGAACTACCTCAGACCCGGCATAGGGTGGTAAGTGCGGCTGTATGATATTAGGCCTCTTCTTGGCACAAAGGTTATCGGACACCAGTAGGCATTGTAGATTATTTTATTGGCTAGTGTAATGTGTATCGTGTGCAATTTGAACATGATATTTAAAGTGTAAATTTATCCATTGGCAGCACAATGTCCACAGTCGTTGACGTCAGCGACAGCCCTGCAGAGACCAAGGTTGATGACTGGTAGGTGATGATTTATATTTTTGTTTTGGATTGTGTGGTAGAAAGGGCATATTTGTGTACCATCAGTTTGAAACACTTGTTCTCGACTCAGCATGCTTCTGACTCTAAAGGTTTGTTTAGCTGTCCGGCCCACAACTTTACCGTTTTGGTTCACTCTCACCACTCATAGCATCGTTTTTGACCGCAGCAGGCAGAATTGTACACTACCTGCTCAGCACCAAATGGCAGACAGACACAGTTAGCTGTAGAGTTGAGTAGCTGGTGAACATAGTGGAACATTTAGCTGCTAAGGAGCCCGATATTTCCTCTAGGAGAGCTAAAAGAGAGTGATTATTGGACTTACATTCGTCAGGTGGACAGAAACACAAGTACAAATGAATGATAATGTTGCTCCATAATGTTGGTTATATTTCTGGGGTTCCAGTATAGCCAGCGGATATCCAAGCCAAGACTTCCTTTTCCGTGCGCTGCTCATTGTTTACAGTCCGATTAGCAACTTGAGACACGAGACTGGAGTTGAGAGACAACGTGTACGACCGGATCGTTTCACAAGTAGCCAGTTTACAAGCTAATTTTAAACCAATAAAGAGCCGAATCATCGTCAAACGATAGCTGGTGGGTTCCCGGATTGCATTTCGGACAATGCGTTCCGCCTCTTTTACTGTCCACACGGACTGTTTACCTTCATTCAACCAAAGCCTGCTCGAACGTGATTCGTCAATACTACTCGATTCTACATGTGAATGCAGAATCGGTTTATTGAGATTATTGCAGGTTGAGGTAAAGAAATTGACACACTTGTACTTGAGTATTTCCATTTTATGCTACTTTATACTTCTATGTCATTACAATTCAGAGGGGGATACACTTTTTACTCCACTACATTATTTTTATTATGCAATCTGCAAACTCGCCGCTAGATGCCGCCAGATCCTACACACTGCACCTTTAACATCTCGTATGCACTTGACAGCTGGACATTTACCGAATGTGGAATTAGCGCAACTTGCTACAATACATAAGTACAAGTAGACATTTTTTTAGAAGTCCATTTATATTAGATACTCATTACCACAACACTTAGAATATGTGAGAAATGGCAGGTAGTAGTAAAAGTGTCTCAGACGACAAATGGGCAGCATGGCTTGAGAACTCGGAGGCCCCCCCTCTCAATCACCTGTAACAGAATGTATGAAATTCCTGCTGTTTGCCAGCAAAATGAACCGCGCTAGACATATAGCAAATATCCATTCACCACATTGAACTATTATAGGTGCTATCAAAAGAAGTAACGGGAGGCGCGCCCTTGCCATCAAAAAGATAATGTCACTATTTCCCTCTAATCTGGACAGGCAATGTTTTCTTGTTCTAGTATGGGCCAACAATGACTCTGTGTATATGTGTGTTTGTATAGTCCCCAGGTTGTGAAGGAGAAATCCAACTCTCCAAAGGTTGAGGAATCCAACTCTCCAAAGGATGAGGAATCCAACTGTCCCAAGGATGAGGAATCCAACTCTCCAAAGAATGAGGAATCCAACTCTCCAAAGGTTGAGGAATCCAACTCTCCACAGGATGAGGAATCCAACTGTCCCAAGGATGAGGAATCCAACTGTCCCCAGGATGAGGAATCCAACTGTCCCAAGGATGAGGAATCCAACTGTCCCCAGGATGAGGAATCCAACCGTCTCCAAGATGAGGAATCCAACTGTCCCAAGGATGAGGAATCCAACTGTCCCCAGGATGAGGAATCCAACTGTCCCGAGGATGAGGAATCCAACTGTCCCCACGATGAGGAATCCAACTGTCCCCACGATGAGGAATCCAACTCTCCAAAGGATGAGGAATCCAACTCTCCAAAGGATGAGGAATCCAACTGTCCCAAGGATGAGGAAAGCCAACTCTCCAAAGGATGAGGAAGCCAACTCTCCAAAGGATGAGTAAGCCAACTCTCCAAAGGATGAGGAAGCCAACTCTCCAAAGGATGAGGAATCCAACTCTCCAAAGGATGAGGAATCCAACTCTCCGAAGGATGAGAAAGCCAACTCTCCAAAGGATGAGGAAGCCAACTCTCCAAAGGATGAGGAAGCCAACTCTCCAAAGGATGAGGAATCCAACTCTCCGAAGTATGAGAAGCCAACTCTCCAAAGGATGAGAAAGCCAACTCTCCGAAGGATGAGAAAGCCAACTCTCCAAAGGATGAGGAATCCAACTCTCCAAAGGATGAGGATGCTAGAGACTCAAAATCGGTCAGTGACTCGACTGATAGCAGTCTCTCTAGTAACGAAGACAGCACATCTGAAGACTCGGACAGCAAATCTGAGGACTCGGACAGAACATCTGAGGACTCGGACAGCACATCTGAGGACTCGGACAGCACATCTGAGGACTCGGACAGCACATCTGAGGACTCGGACAGCGTGATCATCCCATCGGCTCCTCAATACAGCCCAGAATCCTCTCACACACCTGGTAGGAAATATTCACCTCCACCCGTCCTTCCACTCTCCATTTACAGTAATACCTTCATGATTCATGACTTTGCGATTAAAACACAGACTACACTTGTAATTTGCAGCAGCCAATGAGCCCAAGAAGGAGAAGAAGAGAGGAATCCGAAGATTCTTGTCCATCTTGAAGAGGAAGGTTTTCTGCTGCTTCTGTGCACCAAAGAACGACGATGACTGAAGCAGCGAGTCCCCCGATAAGAGTCACTGACCGGTGAATGGCTGAGACCAAAGGGGACCATGACTCACTGACCGGTGAACGGCTGAGACCAAAGGGGACCATGACTCACTGACCGGTGAACGGCTGAGACCAAAGGGGACCATGACTCACTGACCAGTGAACGGCTGAGACCAAAGGGACCATGACTCACTGACCGGTGAACAGCTGAGACCAAAGGGGACCATGACTCACTGACCGGTGAACGGCTGAGACCAAAGGGGACCATGACTCACTGACCGGTGAACGGCTGAGACCAAAGGGGACCATGACTCACTGACCGGTGAACGGCTGAGACCAAAGGGGACCATGAAATACTGAAAACGGTGACACGGGGGGGGGGAAAAAAAACCCCGGGGCGGGGAAAAAGGGGGGCCCTGATACACCGGGGAACCAACCAAAGGGGGAAATCAAGGGAAGGTGAAAAAAATAATATAAGGGGGAAACCCAAAAGGGGGCCAGAATGACCGGTGAAGGTAGCCCAAAAGGGGGGAAAGATCATGAGGTAAGGGGAAAGGGGACCATGATCACTGACCGGGAAGGGGCCCCAAGGGGCCCCAAATG
>CAKAOJ020001882.1:0-26638 GCA_916701645.2 Sebastolobus alascanus
CTGTGATCCCAAAGTACACTAAACATTGAATGCTGGATATTACATCCCTAAAGTCCTAACATTGATGTGTAAAGTACCTTGCAGTAGCAAAACAGGGCAGCATTGGACACCACCACAATCAGCACCAGGAGGACAACCAGTCTGATGATCAGATGTGTTACAGAGGCTGGAACAGATTCACAATCATTATTACATCAGCTCATACAAGAACATGTGTGCAGCACATTCCTCTGAAGTTAAAGTTGCTTCATTAAAATTATTTTCAGCTTTTACACCTTGTATTACACCTTGTATTTTTAGGGCCCGAGCACCGACGAAGTCGGGTCCGAGGACCCTATTGAAACTGTAAGGTTTATTATTAGGGCCCGAGCACCGACGAAGTCGGGTCCGAGGACCCTATTGAAACTGTAGTGTTTCTTTTTCTTTTTCTTTTTCTTTTTCTTTTTCTTTTTCTCTCAAATGAATCGCGTTTTTGAGGCCTTTGCCATGCTCAAAAAGTTGTTAAACTTGGCACACTTATCAGACGCGGTGAAAAATTTGATATTTTAAGGGTCTCGGTTTCGGGTGTTGCAAAATGGCTCGCTAGCGCCCCCTAGAAAATTGGAAACATTGATATCCGTGCTCCGGTTTAACCTACATTTATGAAATTTGGCAGACAGATGTAACATGTGGAGACGCACAAAAAAGCCTCTGGGAGGTATGCCCAAAACTCAACAGGAAGTCAGCCATTTTGAATTTAATGTGCGATTTTCGCACATTTTTAGCGTTTTAAAGGACGTGTACTTTAACGAACTCCTCCTACAATTTTTTTCAGAGCGACTTGAAATTTGGTCTGGACCATCTTAAGACCTTAAGGATGAAAAGTTATTCAAATGGTGAGTTTTCACTGAACGACCTGACCGTGGCGTGGCGGCGAAAAAGCGCCTTTCGCCAAAAAACAGGAAGTTGTTGTAACTTTGGCATACATTTTCCAATCTGCTCTAAATTTCGCATGTGTGATGAGGGTCCTAGCCTGATAACATCCACATGCAAATTTTGGCTCGCAGTCATAGCGCCACCTAGTGGTAACAGGAAATGTCATGTTGTACACGCTGATGTGCCCTGCCTCAGAAATTAATCACATCTACCTCAAATTAGGTGAGAAAACCCTTAAGACCTTGTTGATGCTTCCTTTTGAAAATTGGGAGTTTTCATCGAATGGCGGCGCCGTGGTGGTTTGGCGAATTTCGATGAGTCGTCATGAAAAAACAAACCGCTGTAACTCCACTCCAGATGGTCAGATCTTATACAAATTAATTACATTTGATGAGCGTCCTGGCCTGAAGACATCTAAAGTCTAATTTTCAATCATACTCATAGCGCCACCTAGTGGCAACAGGAAGTTACTGTCGCCATATTTTGGTGTACTACTGTTAGCAGGTTAACCAGATCCACCTCAAATTTGGTCACAACAATGGTAAGACTTTCATGACGCCAGACAGCGAAGGTTTTGTATTTTCGTGAAATGCCGTTGCCATGGCGACGTATTGTTCGCCATGGAACAGGAAGTTGCTTTTGAGGTGCTAGGATTGCTTAAAAACAAACGAAACTTGGCACACTCATTAACAGCGCTAAAATATGTTAACAGATATGGTTTTTGTGCTTGTGTGTGGCAAGGGGGCTCAATAGCGCCCCCTACAAAATTTCAACAAAGCAGCCCTCACCGTACGTTTGACCTAGATGTTCGAGATTTGGTAGGCACATGTATCACCCGTAGACTTAAAAAAAAGTCTCTTGGTGCCATGCTCTAAACCCAACAGGAAGTCGGTCATCTTGATTTGTGTGTGAATTTTTCATATATTTTTGGCCATTTCCAGGCTTTGTACTTTAACGAACTCCTCCTAGAGACTTAACCCGATAAACTTCAGATTTGGTCAGTACAATCTGAAGACCTTTGTGATGAAAAGTTATTCAAATCGTGAGGTTTTTTGAAACGACGTTGACGTGGCGTGGCGGAGAATTTGCATGACTCGCCATTGAAAGACAAAATGTTGTAACTCGACTGTACTTTTTCCAATCTGCCCCAAACTTGAAATACCATATAGTAGTCCAGATCTGAGGACATCTACATGGCAATATTGACTCATAGTCATAGCGCCACCTACTGGCAACAGGAAGTCAGCGTTACGTGACAAACATCATCCGATTCACATGAAATTTACCATGTGTGATCTACGTCATTGTGCCCGTCAAAGTTTCGGTTTCATTGTGCCCGGCCGCGTCGGTTGGCGTCCCGCCCGTACCCCAGACGCGCGTAGAGGTGCTCGGGCCCGTTCATCGCTGCTTGCAGCTTTAATTAGGGCCCGAGCACCGACGAAGTCGGGTCCGAGGACCCTATTGAAACTGAAGGAATTATTAGGGCCCGAGCACCGACGAAGTCGGGTCCGAGGACCCTATTGAAACTGTAAGGTTTATTATTAGGGCCCGAGCACCGACGAAGTCGGGTCCGAGGACCCTATTGAAACTGTAGTGTTTTTTATTATTATTATTATTAGGGCCCGAGCACCGACGAAGTCGGGTCCGAGGACCCTTTTGAAACTGAAGGAATTCTTATTATTCTTTTTCTTTTTCTCTCAAATGAATCGCCTTTTTGAGGCCCTTGCCATGCTGGAAAAGTTGTTAAACTTGGCACACTTATCAGAAGCGGTGAAAAATTTGATATTTTAAGGGTCTCAGATTCGGATTTTGCAAAATGGCTCTCTAGCGCCCCCTAGAAAATTGGAAAACTTGATATCGGTTCTCCGGTTTTACCTACAAGTATGAAATTTGGCAGACAGATGTATCATGTGGAGACGCACAAAAAAGCCTCTGGTAGGTATGCCCAAAATTCAACAGGAAGTCAGCCATTTTGAATATAATATGCGATTTTCGCCCATTTTTAGCGTTTTATAGGTCGCGTACTTTAACGAACTCCTCCTACAAATTTAATCCGATCGACTTGATATTTGGTCAGGACCATCTTAAGACCTTAAGGATGAAAAGTTATCAAAATGGTGAGTTTTCACTGAACGACCTGACCGTGGCGTGGCGGCCATTTTGGGCTACTCGCCATGAAACAGGAAGTTGTTGTAACTACACTGTACATAATCCGATCTGCCCCAAATTTGTCAGGCATGATGAGGGTCCAGTCCTGAAGAAATATACATGTCCATATTGACTCATGGCCCCGCCCCAATACGTTAGCCCCGCCCCCTTTCATAAGTCATGAACCGATTGTCGTAGAGTCTTGTGGGAGGTGTCATATCACTCAGCAGAGAGTGCCTGATAAGTTGGTGAAGGTTAACCCCGCCCCCTACACATAAGCCCCGCCCCCTTGACTAACTAATGAAGCGTTTGTCGTAGGCTCTTGTGAGAGGTGTCATATCACTCAGCAGAGAGTGCCTGATTAGTTGGTGAAGGTTAACCCCGCCCCCTACACATTAGCCCCGCCCCCTTTTATCACTCATGAACCGATTGTCGTACAGCCTTGTGGGAGGTGTCATATCACTCAGCAGAGAGTGCCTGATAAGTTGGTGAAGGTTAACCCCGCCCCCTACACACAAGCCCCGCCCCCTTGACTAACTAATGAAGCGTTTGTCGTAGGCTCTTGTGAGAGGTGTCATATCACTCAGCAGAGAGTGCCTGATAAGTTGGTGAAGGTTAACCCCGCCCCATACACATAAGCCCCGCCCCCTTTCATAACTCCGTTTGTCGTAGAGTCTTGTGGCAGAAGTCGTTGCGCTCGTCAGTTTTCCGGTTTCATTGTGCCCGGCCGCGTCAGTCGGCGTCCCGCCAGTACCCCCGACGCGCGGAGAGGTGCTCGGGCCCGTTCATCGCTGCTTGCAGCTTTAATTATTATTATTATTCTTTTTCTTCTCTCAAATGAATCGCCTTTTTGAGGCCCTTGCCATGCTGGAAAAGTTGTGAAACTTGGCACACTTATCAGAAGCGGTGAAAAATTTGATATTTTAAGGGTCTCAGATTCGGATTTTGCAAAATGGCTCTCTAGCGCCCCCTAGAAAATTGGAAAACTTGATATCCGTTCTCCGGTTTTACCTACAAGTATGAAATTTGCCAGACAGATGTATCATGTGGAGACGCACAAAAAAGCCTCTGGTAGGTATGCCCAAAACTCAACAGGAAGTCAGCCATCTTGAATTTAATGTGCGAATTTCGCCCATTTTTGCACGTTTTTGGCGTTTTATAGGCCGTGTACTTTAACGAACTCCTCCGACAGACTTCATCGGATCGACTTGTAATTTGGTCAGGACCATCTTAAGACCTTAAGGATGAAAAGTTATCAAAATGGTGAGTTTTCACTGAACGACCTGACCGTGGCGTGGCGGCCATTTTGGGCCATTCGCCATGAAACAGGAAGTTGTTGTAACTACACTGTACATAATCCGATCTGCCCCAAATTTCTACACTGTACATAATCCGATCTGCCCCAAATTTCTCAGACATGATGAGGGTCCAGTCCTGAAGACATATACATGTCCATATTGACTCATGGCCCCGCCCCAATACGTTAGCCCCGCCCACTTTCATAAGTCATGAACCGATTGTCGTAGAGTCTTGTGGGAGGTGTCATATCACTCAGCAGAGAGTGCCTGATAAGTTGGTGAAGGTTAACCCCGCCCCCTACACATAAGCCCCGCCCCCTTGACTAACTAATGAAGCGTTTGTCGTAGACTCTTGTGAGAGGTGTCATATCACTCAGCAGAAAGTTCCTGATAAGTTGGTGAAGGTTAATCCCGCCCCCTACACATAAGCTCCGCCCCCTTGACTAACTAATGAAGCGTTTGTCGTAGGCTCTTGTGAGAGGTGTCATATCACTCAGCAGAGAGTGCCTGATTAGTTGGTGAAGGTTAACCCCGCCCCCTACACATAAGCCCCGCCCCCTTGACTAACTAATGAAGCGTTTGTCGTAGGCTCTTGTGAGAGGTGTCATATCACTCAGCAGAGAGTGCCTGATTAGTTGGTGAAGGTTAACCCCGCCCCCTACACATAAGCCCCGCCCCCTTGACTAACTAATGAAGCGTTTGTCGTAGGCTCTTGTGAGAGGTGTCATATCACTCAGCAGAGAGTGCCTGATTAGTTGGTGAAGGTTAACCCCGCCCCCTACACACAAGCCCCGCCCCCTTGACTAACTAATGAAGCGTTTGTCGTAGGCTCTTGTGAGAGGTGTCATATTACTCAGCAGAAAGTTCCTGATAAGTTGGTGAAGGTTAATCCCGCCCCCTACACATAAGCTCCGCCCCCTTGACTAACTAATGAAGCGTTTGTCGTAGGCTCTTGTGAGATGTGTCATATCACTCAGCAGAGAGTGCCTGATTAGTTGGTGAAGGTTAACCCCGCCCCCTACACATTAGCCCCGCCCCTTTTCATGACACCGTTTGTCGTAGAGTCTTGTGGCAGACGTCGTTGCGCTCGTCGGAGTTCCAATTTCATTGTGCCCGGCCGCGTCAGTCGGCGTCCCGCCAGTACCCCCGACGCGCGGAGAGGTGCTCGGGCCCGTTCATCGCTGCTTGCAGCTTTAATTAGGGCCCGAGCACCGACGAAGTCGGGTCCGAGGACCCTATTGAAACTGTAATGTTTATTATTATTATTATTATTTTTCTCTCAAATGAATCGCGTTTTTGAGGCCCTTGCCATGCTGGAAAAGTTGTTAAACTTGGCACACTTGTCAGAGGCGGTGAAAAATTTGATATTTTAAGGGTCTCGGATTCGGGTGTTGCAAAATGGCTCACTAGCGCCCCCTAGAAAATTGGAAAAATTGAGCCCCTCCCTCCGGTTTCACCTACATGTATGAAATTTTGCAGACAGATGTAACATCTTGAGACGCACAAAAAAGCCTCTCGGAGGTATGGCCAAAACTCAACAGGAAGTCAGCCATATTGGATTTTATATGCTATTTTGCCCATTTTTTGCGTTTTATAGGCCGTGTACTTTAACGAACTCCTCCTGCATATTTCATCAGATCGACTTGAAATTTGGTCAAGACCATCTTAAGACCTTAAGGATGAAAAGTTATTCAATTGGTGAGTTTTCACTGAACAATCTGACCGTGGCGTGGCGGCGAAAAAGCGCCTTTCGCCAAAAAACAGGAAGTTGCTGTAACTTTGGCATACATTTTCCAATCTGCTCTAAATTTCACATGTATGATAAGGGTCCTAGCCTGATGACATCCACATGCAAATTTTGACTCTCAGTCATTGCGCCACCTAGTGGTAACAGGAAATGTCATGTTGTACACGTTGATGTACATCTCCTCAGAAATTAATCACATCTTTACCAAATTAGGTGAGAAAAGCCTTAAGACCTTGATGATGCTTCCTTTCGAAAATTGTGAGATTTCATCAAATGGCGGCGCCGTGGTGATATGGCGAATTTCGATGAGTCGCCATGAAAAAACAAACCACTGTAACTCAACTCCAGATGGTCAGATCTTATCCATATTAATAACATTTGATGAGAGTCCCGGCTTGAAGACACCTACAGTCTAATTTTTAATGATACTTATAGCGCCACCTAGTGGCAACAGGAAGTTACTGTCGCCATATTTTGGTATACTACTACTAGCAGGTTAACCAGATCTACCTCAAATTTGGTCACAACAATGGTAAGACCTTCATGATGCCAGACAGCGAAGGTTTTGTATTTTCGTGAAATGCCGTTGCCGTGGCGACGTATTGTTCGCCATGAAACAGGAAGTTGCTTTTGAGGTGCTAGGATTGCTTAAAAACAAACGAAACTTGGCACACTCATTAACAGCGCTAAAATATGTTAAAAGATATGGTTTTTGTGCTTGTGTGTGGCAAGGGGGCTCAATAGCGCCCCCTACAAAATTTCAACAAAGCAGCCCTCGCGGTACGTTTCACCTAGATGTTCGAGATTTGGTAGGCACATGTATCACCCGTAGACTTAACAAAAAGTCTCTTGGTGCCATGCTCTAAACCCAACAGGAAGTCGGCCATCTTGATTTTTGTGTGAATTTTTCGTATATTTTTGGCCATTTCCAGGCTTTGTACTTTAACGAACTGCTCCTAGAGACCTAACCCGATCAACTTCAGATTTGGTCAGTACAATCTGAAGACCTTTATGATGAAAAGTTATTCAAATCGTGAGGTTTTTTGAAACGACGTTGATGTGGCGTGGCGGAGAATTTGCATGACTCGCCATTGAAAGACAAAATGTTGTAACTCGACTGTACTTGGTCCAATCTGCCTCAAACTTGACCTACCACATAGATAGTCCAGCTCTGAGGACATCTACATGGCAATATTGACTCATAGTCATAGCGCCACCTACTGGCAACAGGAAGTCAGCGTTACGTGACAGACATCATCCGATTCACATGAAATTTACATTGTGTGATCTACACTTGATGAAAAGCAACATAATGCATTTTTAGCCCGTGTTCTTCAGCGCCACATAGTGGACACAGGAAGTGGTGAAAAAATTGAAATGCGACATTTCCCATGCCCCCTTTCATAACTCCGTTTGTCGTAGAGTCTTGTGGCAGACGTCGTTGCGCTCGTCAGAGTTCCGGTTTCATTGTGCCCGGACGCGTCAGTTGGCGTCCCGCCAGTACCCCCGACGCGCGGAGAGGTGCTCGGGCCCGTTCATCGCTGCTTGCAGCTTTAATTATTATTATTATTATTTTTCTCTCAAATGAATCGCGTTTTTGAGGCCTTTGCCATGCTGGAAAAGTTGTTAAATTTGGCAGACTTGTCAGACTCGGTGAAAAATTTGATATTTTAAGGGTCTCGGATTCGGGTGTTGCAAAATGGCTCACTAGCGCCCCCTAGAAAATTGGCAAACTTGAGCCCCTCGCTCCGGTTTCACCTACAAGTATGAAATTTGGCACACAGATGTAACATGTTGAGACGCACAAAAAAGCCTCTTGGAGGTATGGCCAAAACTCAACAGGAAGTCAGCCATATTGGATTTTATATGCGATTTTGCCCATTTTTTGCGTTTTATAGGCCGTGTACTTTAACGAACTTCTCCTCCAGATTTCATCAGATCGACTTGAAATTTGGTCAGGACCATCTTAAGACCTTAAGGATGAAAAGTTATTCAGTGGGTGAGTTTTCATTGAACAATCTGACCGTGGCGTGGCGGCGAAAAAGCGCCTTTCGCCAAAAAACAGGAAGTTGCTGTAACTTTGGCATACCTTTTCCAATCTGCTCTAAATGTCACATGTATGATAAGGGTCCTGGTTTGATGACATCCACATGCAAATTTTGACTCTCAGTCATAGCGCCACCTAGTGGTAACAGGAAATGTCATGTTGCACACGTTGATGTACATCTCCTCAGAAATTAATCACATCTTTACCAAATTAGGTGAGAAAAGCCTTAAGACCTTGATGATGCTTCCTTTCGAAAATTGTGAGTTTTCATCAAATGGCGGCACCGTGGTGATATGGCGAATTTCGATGAGTCGCCATGAAAAAACAAACCGCTGTAACTCAACTCCAGATGGTCAGATCTTATCCAAATTAATAACATTTGATGATCGTCCCGGCCTGAAGACATCTACAGTCTAATTTTCAATCATACTCATAGCGCCACCTAGTGGCAACAGGAAGTTACTATCGCCATATTTTGGTGTACTACTGTTAGCAGGTTAACCAGATCCACCTCAAATTTGGTCACAACAATGTTAAGACCTTCATGATGCCAGACAGCGAAGGTTTTGTATTTTCGTGAAATGCCGTTGCCGTGGCGACGTATTGTTCGCCATGAAACAGGAAGTTGCTTTTGAGGTGCTAGGATTGCTTAAAAACAAACAAAACTTGGCACACTCATTAACGGCGCTAAAATATGTTAACAGCTATGGTTTTTGTGCTTGTGTGTGGCAAGGGGGCTCAATAGCGCCCCCTACAAAATTTCAACAAAGCAGCCCTCGCGGTACGTTTGACCTAGATGTTCGAGATTTGGTAGGCACATGTATCACCCGTAGACTTAACAAAAAGTCTCTTGGTGCCATGCTCTAAACCCAACAGGAAGTCGGCCATCTTGATTTTTGTGTGAATTTTTCGTATATTTTTGGCCATTTCCAGGCTTTGTACTTTAACGAACTGCTCCTACAGACCTAACCCGATCAACTTCAGATTTGGTCAGTACAATCTGAAGACCTTTGTGATGAAAACTTATTCAAATCGTGAGGTTTTTTGAAACGGCGTTGACGTGGCGTGGCGGAGAATTTGCATGACTCGCCATTGAAAGACAAAATGTCGTAACTCGACTGTACATTGTCCAATCTGCCCCAAAATTGAAATACCACATAGTAGTCCAGACCTGAGGACATCTACATGGCAATATTGACTCATAGTCATAGCGCCACCTTTTGGCAACAGGAAGTCAGCGTTACGTGACAAACATCATCCGATTCACATGAAATTTACATTGTGTGATCTACGTCATTGCGCTCGTCAGAGTTCCGGTATCATTGTGCCCGGCCGCGTCGGTTGGCGTCCCGCCAGTACCCCCGACGCGCGGAGAGGTGCTCGGGCCCGTTCATCGCTGCTTGCAGCTTTAATTATTATTATTATTATTATTTTTATTTTTCACAAAACTTAATCGCCTTTTTGAGGCCTTTGCCATGCTCGAAAAGTTGTTAAACTTGGCACACTTATCAGACGCGGTGAAAAATTTGATATTTTAAGGGTCTCGGATTCGGGTGTTGCAAAATGGCTCGCTAGCGCCCCCTAGAAAACTGAAAAAATTGATATCCGTTCGGCGGTTTCACCTACATTTATGAAATTTGGCAGATAGATGTAACATGTGGAGACGCACAAAAAAGCCTCTTGGAGGCATGCCCAAATCTCAACAGGAAGTCAGCCATATTGGATTTTATATGCAATTTTGCCCATTTTTTGCGTTTTATAGGCCGTGTACTTTAACGCACTCCTCCTCCAGATTTCATCAGATCGACTTGAAATTTGGTCAGGACCATCTTAAGACCTTAAGGATGAAAAGTTATTCAATTGGTGAGTTTTCATTGAACAATCTGACCGTGGCGTGGCGGCGAAAAAGCGCCTTTCGCCAAAAAACAGGAAGTTGCTGTAACTTTGGCATACCTTTTCCAATCTGCTCTAAATGTCACATGTATGATAAGGGTCCTGGCCTGATGACATCCACATGCAAATTTTGACTCTCAGTCATAGCGCCACCTAGTGGTAACAGGAAATGTCATGTTGTACACGTTGATGTACATCTCCTCAGAAATTAATCACATCTTTACCAAATTAGGTGAGAAAAGCCTTAAGACCTTGATGATGCTTCCTTTCGAAAATTGTGAGTTTTCATCAAATGGCGGCACCGTGGTGATATGGCGAATTTCGATGAGTCGCCATGAAAAAACAAACCGCTGTAACTCAACTCCAGATGGTCAGATCTTATCCAAATTAATAACATTTGATGATCGTCCCGGCCTGAAGACATCTACAGTCTAATTTTCAATCATACTCATAGCGCCACCTAGTGGCAACAGGAAGTTACTGTCGCCATATTTTGGTGTACTACTGTTAGCAGGTTAACCAGATCCACCTCAAATTTGGTCACAGCAATGGTAAGACCTTCATGATGCCAGACAGCGAAGGTTTTGTATTTTCGTGAAATGCCGTTGCCGTGGCGACGTATTGTTCGCCATGAAACAGGAAGTTGCTTTTGAGGTGCTAGGATTGCTTAAAAACAAACGAAACTTGGCACACTCATTAACTGCGCTAAAATATGTTAACAGATATGGTTTTGGTGCTTGTGTGTGGCAAGGGGGCTCAATAGCGCCCCCTACAAAATTTCAACAAAGCAGCCCTCGCGGTACGTTTGACCTAGATGTTCGAGATTTGGTAGGCACATGTATCACCCGTAGACTTAACAAAAAGTCTCTTGGTGCCATGCTCTAAACCCAACAGGAAGTCGGTCATCTTGATTTTTGTGTGAATTTTTTCGTATATTTTTGGCTATTTCCAGGCTTTGTATTTTTACGAACTCCTCTTACAGACTTAACCCGATCAACTTCAGAGTTTATCAGTACAATCTGAAGACCTTTGTGATGAAAAGTTATTCAAATCGTGAGGTTTTTTGAAACGACGTTGACGTGGCGTGGCGGAGAATTTGCATGACTCGCCATTGAAAGACAAAATGTTGTAACTCGACTGTACTTTTTCCAATCTGCCCCAAACTTGAAATACCACATAGTAGTCCAGATCTGAGGACATCTACATGGCAATATTGACTCATAGTCATAGCGCCACCTACTGGCAACAGGAAGTCAGCGTTACGTGACAAACATCATCCGATTCACATGAAATTTACCATGTGTGATCTACGTCATTGTGCTCGTCAGAGTTCCGGTTTCATTGTGCCCGGCCGCGTCGGTTGGCGTCCCGCGCGTACCCCAGACGCGCGTAGAGGTGCTCGGGCCCGTTCATCGCTGCTTGCAGCTTTAATTAGGGCCCGAGCACCGACGAAGTCGGGCCAGCGAAGGCCCTATTGAAACTGAAGGAATTATTATTATTATTCTTTTTCACAAAAATGAATCGCCTTTTTGAGGCCTTTGCCATGCTGGAAAAGTTGTTAAACTTGGCACACTTATCAGACGGGGTGAAAAATTTGATATTTTAAGGGTCTCAGATTCGGGTTTTGCAAAATGGCTCTCTAGCGCCCCCTAGAAAATTGGAAAACTTGATATCCGTTCTCCGGTTTTACCTACAAGTACGAAATTTGGCAGACAGATGTATAATGTGGAGCTGCACAAAAAAGCCTCTTGGAGGTATGACCGAAATTCAACAGGAAGTCAGCCATATTGGATTTAATATGCAATTTTGCCCATTTTTTGCGTTTTATAGGCCGTGTACTTTAACGAACTCCTCCTCCAGATTTCATCAGATTGACCTGAAATTTGGTCAGGACCATCTTAAGACCTTAAGGATGAAAAGTTATTCAATTGGTGAGTTTTCACTGAACGACCTGACCGTGGCGTGGCGGCGAAAAAGCGCCTTTCGCCAAAAAACAGGAAGTTGCTGTAACTTTGGCATACCTTTTCCAATCTGCTCTAAATGTCACATGTATGATAAGGGTCCTGGCCTGATGACATCCACATGCAAATTTTGACTCTCAGTCATAGCGCCACCTAGTGGTAACAGGAAATGTCATGTTGTACACGTTGATGTACATCTCCTCAGAAATTAATCACATCTTTACCAAATTAGGTGAGAAAAGCCTTAAGACCTTGATGATGCTTCCTTTCGAAAACTGTGAGTTTTCATCGAATGGCGGCGCCGTGGTGGTATGGCGAATTTCGATGAGACGCCATGAACAAACAAACCGCTGTAACTCGACTCCAGATGGTCAGATCTTATCCAAATTAATAACATTTGATGATCGTCCCGGCCTGAAGACATCTACAGTCTAATTTTCAATCATACTCATAGCGCCACCTAGTGGCAACAGGAAGTTACTGTCGCCATATTTTGGTGTACTACTGTTAGCAGGTTAACCAGATCCACCTCAAATTTGGTCACAACAATGGTAAGACCTTCATGATGCCAGACAGCGAAGGTTTTGTATTTTCGTGAAATGCCGTTGCCGTGGCGACGTATTGTTCGCCATGAAACAGGAAGTTGCTTTTGAGGTGCTAGGATTGCTTAAAAACAAACAAAACTTGGCACACTCATTAACGGCGCTAAAATATGTTAACAGATATGGTTTTGGTGCTTGTGTGTGGCAAGGGGGCTCAATAGCGCCCCCTACAAAATTTCAACAAAGCAGCCCTCGCGGTACGTTTGACCTAGATGTTCGAGATTTGGTAGGCACATGTATCACCCATAGACTTAAAAAAAAGTCTCTTGGTGCCATGCTCTAAACCCAACAGGAAGTCGGTCATCTTGATTTTTGTGTGAATTTTTCGTATATTTTTGGCTATTTCCAGGCTTTGTACTTTAACGAACTGCTCCTAGAGACTTAACCCGATCAACTTCAGATTTGGTCAGTACAATCTGAAGACCTTTGTGATGAAAAATTATTCAAATCGTGAGGTTTTTTGAAACGACGTTGACGTGGCGTGGCGGAGAATTTGCATGACTCGCCATTGAAAGACAAAATGTTGTAACTCGACTGTACTTTTTCCAATCTGCCCCAAACTTGAAATACCACATAGTAGTCCAGATCTGAGGACATCTACATGGCAATATTGACTCATAGTCATAGCGCCACCTACTGGCAACAGGAAGTCAGCGTTACGTGACAAACATCATCCGATTCACATGAAATTTAACATGTGTGATCTACGTCATTGTGCTCGTCAGAGTTCCGGTTTCATTGTGCCTGGCCTCGTCGGTTGGCGTCCCGCGCGTACCCCAGACGCGCGTAGAGGTGCTCGGGCCCGTTCATCGCTGCTTGCAGCTTTAATTATTATTATTATTATTAGGGCCCGAGCACCGACGAAGTCGGGTCCGAGGACCCTATTGAAACTGAAAGGATTATTATTAGGGCCCGAGCACCGACGAAGTCGGGTCCGAGGACCCTATTGAAACTGTAATGTTTATTATTATTATTATTATTAGGGCCCGAGCACCGACAACGTCGGGCCAGCGAAGGCCCTATTGAAACTGTAGCGTTTATTATTAGGGCCCGAGCACCGACAACGTCGGGCCAGCGAAGGCCCTATTGAAACTGTAGCGTTTATTATTCTTTTTCTTTTTCTTTTTCTTTTTCTTTTTCTTTTTCTTTTTCTTAAAATGAATCGCCTTTTTGGGGACCTTAACATGCTGGAAAAGTTGTTAAACTTGGCAGACTTATCAGAAGCGGTGAAAATTTAAGTATTTTAAGGGTCTCAGGTTTGGCTGTTGCAAAATGGCTCGCTAGCGCCCCCTAGAAAATTGGAAAACTTGAGCCCCTCCCTCCGGTTTCACCTACATGTATGAAATTTGGCAGAGAGATGTAACATGTGGAGACGCACAAAAACGCCTCTTGAAGGTATGCCCAAAACTCAACAGGAAGTCAGCCATCTTGAATTTAATGTGCGAATTTCGCCCATTTTTGCCCGTTTTTGGCGTTTTATAGGCCGTGTACTTTAACGAACTCCTCCGACAGACTTCATCGGATCGACTTGTAATTTGGTCAGGACCATCTTAAGACCTTAAGGATGAAAAGTTATCAAAATGGTGAGTTTTCACTGAACGACCTGACCGTGGCGTGGCGGCCATTTTGGGCCATTCGCCATGTAACAGGAAGTTGTTGTTACTACACTGTACATAATCCAATCTGCCCCAAATTTCTCAGACATGATGAGGGTCCAGTCCTGAAGACATATACATGTCCATATTGACTCATGGCCCCGCCCCAATACGTTAGCCCCGCCCACTTTCATAAGTCATGAACCGATTGTCGTAGAGTCTTGTGGGAGGTGTCATATCACTCAGCAGAGTGCCTGATAAGTTGGTGAAGGTTAACCCCGCCCCCTACACATAAGCCCCGCCCCCTTGACTAACTAATGAAGCGTTTGTCGTAGACTCTTGTGAGAGGTGTCATATCACTCAGCAGAAAGTTCCTGATAAGTTGGTGAAGGTTAATCCCGCCCCCTACACATAAGCTCCGCCCCCTTGACTAACTAATGAAGCGTTTGTCGTAGGCTCTTGTGAGAGGTGTCATATCACTCAGCAGAGAGTGCCTGATTAGTTGATGAAGGTTAACCCCGCCCCCTACACATAAGCCCCGCCCCCTTGACTAACTAATGAAGCGTTTGTCGTAGGCTCTTGTGAGAGGTGTCATATCACTCAGCAGAGAGTGCCTGATTAGTTGGTGAAGGTTAACCCCGCCCCCTACACACAAGCCCCGCCCCCTTGACTAACTAATGAAGCGTTTGTCGTAGGCTCTTGTGAGAGGTGTCATATCACTCAGCAGAGAGTGCCTGATTAGTTGGTCAAGGTTAACCCCGCCCCCTACACATAAGCCCCGCCCCCTTGACTAACTAATGAAGCGTTTGTCGTAGGCTCTTGTGAGAGGTGTCATATCACTCAGCAGAGAGTGCCTGATAAGTTGGTGAAGGTTAACCCCGCCCCCTACACATTAGCCCCGCCCCTTTTCATAACACCGTTTGTCGTAGAGTCTTGTGGCTGAAGTCGTTGTGCTCGTCAGATTTCCGGTTTCATTGTGCCGGCCGCGTCAGTTGGCGTCCCGCCAGTACCCCCGACGCGCGGAGAGGTGCTCGGGCCCGTTCATCGCTGCTTGCAGCTTTAATTCTTTTTCTTTTTCTTTTTCTTTTTCTTAAAATGAATCGCCTTTTTGGGGACCTTAACATGCTGGAAAAGTTGTTAAACTTGGCAGACTTATCAGAAGCGGTGAAAATTTAAGTATTTTAAGGGTCTCAGGTTTGGCTGTTGCAAAATGGCTCGCTAGCGCCCCCTAGAAAATTGGAAAACTTGAGCCCCTCCCTCCGGTTTCACCTACATGTATGAAATTTGGCAGAGAGATGTAACATGTGGAGACGCACAAAAACGCCTCTCGAAGGTATGCCCAAAACTCAACAGGAAGTCAGCCATCTTGAATTTAATGTGCGAATTTCGCCCTTTTTTGCCCGTTTTTGGCGTTTTATAGGCCGTGTACTTTAACGAACTCCTCCGACAGACTTCATCGGATCGACTTGTAATTTGGTCAGGACCATCTTAAGACCTTAAGGATGAAAAGTTATCAAAATGGTGAGTTTTCACTGAACGACCTGACCGTGGCGTGGCGGCCATTTTGGGCCATTCGCCATGAAACAGGAAGTTGTTGTAACTACACTGTACATAATCCGATCTGCCCCAAATTTCTCAGACATGATGAGGGTCCAGTCCTGAAGACATATACATGTCCATATTGACTCATGGCCCCGCCCCAATACGTTAGCCCCGCCCACTTTCATAAGTCATGAACCGATTGTCGTAGAGTCTTGTGGGAGGTGTCATATCACTCAGCAGAGAGTGCCTGATAAGTTGGTGAAGGTTAACCCCGCCCCCTAAACATAAGCCCCGCCCCCTTGACTAACTAATGAACCGATTGTCGTAGACTCTTGTGAGAGGTGTCATATCACTCAGCAGAGAGTGCCTGATTAGTTGGTGAAGGTTAACCCCGCCCCCTACACATTAGCCCCACCCACTTTTATCACTCATGAACCGATTGTCGTACATTCTTGTGGGAGGTGTCATATCACTCAGCAGAGAGTGCCTGATAAGTTGGTGAAGGTTAACCCCGCCCCCTACACATAAGCCCCGCCCCCTTGACTAACTAATGAAGCGTTTGTCGTAGACTCTTGTGGGAGGTGTCATATCACTCAGCAGAGAGTGCCTGATTAGTTGGTGAAGGTTAACCCCGCCCCCTACACATTAGCCCCGCCCCTTTTCATAACACCGTTTGTCGTACAGTCTTGTGGCTGAAGTCGTTGCGCTCGTCAGATTACCGGTTTCATTGTGCCCGGCCGCGTCAGTCGGCGTCCCGCCAGTACCCCCGACGCGCGGAGAGGTGCTCGGGCCCGTTCATCGCTGCTTGCAGCTTTAATTATTAGGGCCCGAGCACCGACGAAGTCGGGTCCGAGGACCCTATTGAAACTGAAGCGTTTCTTTTTCTTTTTCTTTTTCTTTTTCTTTTTCTTTTTCTCTCAAATGAATCGCGTTTTTGAGGCCTTTGTCATGCTCAAAAAGTTGTTAAACTTGGCACACTTATCAGACGCGGTGAAAAATTTGATATTTTAAGGGTCTCGGATTCGGGTGTTGCAAAATGGCTCGCTAGCGCCCCCTAGAAAATTGGAAAAATTGATATCCGTCCTCCGGTTTTACCTACAAGTATGAAATTTGGCAGAGAGATGTAACATGTGGAGACGCACAAAAAAGCCTCTTGGAGGCATGCCCAAATCTCAACAGGAAGTCAGCCATTTTTAATTTAATATGCGATTTTCGCCCATTTTTAGCGTTTTATAGGTCGCGTACTTTAACGAACTCCTCCTACAAATTTAATCCGATCAACTTGATATTTGGTCAGGACCATCTTAAGACCTTAAGGATGAAAAGTTATTCAATTGGTGAGTTTTCACTGAACGACCTGACCGTGGCGTGGCGGCGAAAACGCGCCTTTCGCCAAAAAACAGGAAGTTGTTGTAACTTTGGCATACATTTTTCAATCTGCTCTAAATTTCGCATGTGTGATGAGGGTCCTAGCCTGATGACATCCACATGCAAATTTTGGCTCGCAGTCATAGCGCCACCTAGTGGTAACAGGAAATGTCATGTTGTACACGTTGATGTGCCCTGCCTCAGAAATTAATCACATCTACCTCAAATTAGGTGAGAAAAGCCTTAAGACCTTGTTGATGCTTCCTTTTGAAAATTGGGAGTTTTCATCGAATGGCGGCGCAGTGGTGGTTTGGCGAATTTCGATGAGTCGCCATGAAAAAACAAACCGCTGTAACTCCACTCCAGATGGTCAGATCTTATACAAATTAATTACATTTGATGAGCGTCCTGGCCTGAAGACATCTACAGTCTAATTTTCAATCATACTCATAGCGCCACCTAGTGGCAACAGGAAATTACTGTCGCCATATTTTGGTGTACTACTGTTAGCAGGTTAACCAGATCCACCTCAAATTTGGTCACAACAATGGTAAGACTTTCATGACACCAGACAGCGAAGGTTTTGTATTTTCGTGAAATGCCGTTGCCATGGCGACGTATTGTTCGCCATGAAACAGGAAGTTGCTTTTGAGGTGCTAGGATTGCTTAAAAACAAACGAAACTTGGCACACTCATTAACAGCGCTAAAATATGTTAAAAATATGGTTTTTGTGCTTGTGTGTGGCAAGGGGGCTCAATAGCGCCCCCTACAAAATTTCAACAAAGCAGCCCTCGCGGTACGTTTCACCTAGATGTTCGAGATTTGGTAGGCACATGTATCACCCATAGACTTAACAAAAAGTCTCTTGGTGCCATGCTCTAAACCCAACAGGAAGTCGGCCATCTTGATTTTTGTGTGAATTTTTCGTATATTTTTGGCCATTTCCAGGCTTTGTACTTTAACGAACTGCTCCTAGAGACCTAACCCGATCAACTTCAGATTTGGTCAGTACAATCTGAAGACCTTTATGATGAAAAGTTATTCAAATCGTGAGGTTTTTTGAAACGACGTTGACGTGGCGTGGCGGAGAATTTGCATGACTCGCCATTGAAAGACAAAATGTTGTAACTCGACTGTACTTTTTCCAATCTGCCCCAAACTTGAAATACCACATAGTAGTCCAGATCTGAGGACATCTACATGGCAATATTGACTCATAGTCATAGCGCCACCTACTGGCAACAGGAAGTCAGCGTTACGTAACAAACATCATCCGATTCACATGAAATTTACATTGTGTGATCTACGTCATTGTGCTCGTCAGAGTTCCGGTTTCATTGTGCCTGGCCGCGTCGGTTGGCGTCCCGCGCGTACCCCAGACGCGCGGAGAGGTGCTCGGGCCCGTTCATCGCTGCTTGCAGCTTTAATTATTATTATTATTTTTCTCTCAAATGAATCGCGTTTTTGAGGCCTTTGCCATGCTCGAAAAGTTGTTAAACTTTGCACACTTATCAGACGCGGTGAAAAATTTGATATTTTAAGGGGCTCCAGCTCGGATGTTGCAAAATGGCTCGCTAGCGCCCCCTAGAATATTGGCAAACTTGAGCCCCTCGCTCCGGTTTCACCTACAAGTATGAAATTTGGCAGACAGATGTAACATGATAAGACACACAAAAAAGCCTCTTGGAGGTATGGCCAAAACTCAACAGGAAGTCAGCCATATTGGATTTAATATGCAATTTTGCCCATTTTTTGCGTTTTATAGGCCATGTACTTTAACGAACTCCTCCTGCAGATTACATCAGATCGACTTGAAATTTGGTCAGGACCATCTTAAGACCTTAAGGATGAAAAGTTATTCAAATGGTGAGTTTTCACTGAACGATCTGACCGTGGCGTGGCGGCGAAAAAGCGCCTTTCGCCAAAAAACAGGAAGTTGTTATAACTTTGGCATACATTTTCCAATCTGCTCTAAATTTCACATGTATGATAAGGGTCCTTGCCTGATGACCGCAACATGCAAATTTTGGCTCGCAGTCATAGCGCCCCCTAGTGGTAACAGGAAATGTCATGTTGTACACGTTGATGTACTCTGCCTCAGAAATTAATCACATCTATCTCAAATTAGGTGAGAAAAGCCTTAAGACCTTGATGATGCTTCCTTTCGAAAATTGTGAGTTTTCATCTAATGGCGGCGGCGTGGTGGTATGGCGAATTTCGATGAGTCGCCATGAACAAACAAACCGCTGTAACTCGACTCCAGATGGTCAGATCTTATCCAAATTAATAACATTTGATGAGCGTCCCGGCTTGAAGATATCTACAGTCTAATTTTCAATCATACTCATAGCGCCATCTGGTGGCAGCAGGACGTAACTGTCGCGATATTTTGGTGTACTACTCTTAGCAGGTTAACCAGATCAACCTCAAATTTGGTCACAACAATGGTAAGACCTTCGTGATACCAGACAGTGAAGGTTTTGAATTTTCGTGAAATGCCGTTGCCGTGGCGACGTATTGTTCGCCATGAAACAGGAAGTTGCTTTTGAGGTGCTAGGATTGCTTAAAAACAAACAAAACTTGGCACACTCATTAACGGCGCTAAAATATGTTAACAGATATGGTTTTGGTGCTTGTGTGTGGCAAGGGGGCTCAATAGCGCCCCCTACAAAATTCAACAAAGCAGCCCTCGCGGTACGTTTGGCCTAGATGTTCGAGATTTGGTAGGCACATGTATCACTCGTAGACTTAAAAAAAAGTCTCTTGGTGCCGAGCTCTAAACCCAACAGGAAGTCGGCCATCTTGATTTTTGTGTGAATTTTTCGTATATTTTTGGCCATTTCCAGGCTTTGTACTTTAACGAACTCCTCCTACAGACTTAACCCGATCAACTTCAGATTTGGTCAGTACAATCTGAAGACCTTTGTGATGAAAAGTTATTCAAATCGTGAGGTTTTTTGAAACGACGTTGTCGTGGCGTGGCGGAGAATTTGCATGACTCGCCATTGAAAGACAAAATGTTGTAACTCGACAGTATTTGGTCCAATCTGCCCCAAACTTGACCTACCAAATAGTAGTCCGGACCTGAGGACATATACATGTTAATATTGACTCATAGTCATAGTGCCACCTACTGGCAACAGGAAGTCAGCGTTACGTGACAGACATCATCCGATTCACATGAAATTTACATTGTGTGATCCACACTTAATAAAAAGCAACATAATGAATTTTTTGCTCTTGTTCTCTAGCGCCACATAGTGGACACAGGAAGTGGTGAAAAACTTGCAATACGACATTTCCTGTGCCACTCAATCCACGCAGGAAATAACGTCTAACTTGTGCGTGCAGTGTCCGATGGTCACTGAAATGTACGGGTTTGTCGACGGGGTCCCGCTAGTACCCACGACGTGCGTGAAGGTGCTCGGGCCCGTTCATCGCTGCTTGCAGCTTTAATTAGGGCCCGAGCACCGACGAAGTCGGGTCCGAGGACCCTATTGAAACTGTAGCGTTTATTCTTTTTATTTTTCAGGCAAATGAATCGCCTTTTTGAGGCCTTTGCCATGCTCAAAAAGTTGTTAAACTTGGCAGACTTATCAGACGCGGTGAAAATTTTGATATTTTAAGGGTCTCGGATTCGGATTTTGCAAAATGGCTCTCTAGCGCCCCCTAGAAAATTGGAAAATCTGATATCCGTTCTCCAGTTTTTCCTACAAGTATGAAATTTGGCAGACAGATGTATCATGTGGAGACGCACAAAAAAGCCTCTTGGAGGTATGCCCGAAACTCAACAGGAAGTCAGCCATTTTGAATATAATATGCGATTTTCGCCCATTTTTGGCGTTTTATAGGTCGCGTACTTTAACGAACTCCTCCTACAAATTTAATCCGATCGACTTGATATTTGGTCAGGACCATCTTAAGACCTTGAGGATGAAAAGTTATTCAAATGGTGAGTTTTCACTGAACGACCTGACCGTGGCGTGGCGGCGAAAAAGCGCCTTTCACCAAAAAACAGGAAGTTGTTGTAACTTTGGCATACATTTTCCAATATGCTCTAAATTTCTCATTTGTGATAAGGGTCCTGGCCTGATGACATCCACATGCAAATTTTGGCTTGCAGTCATAGCGCCACCTATTGCTAACAGGAAATCTCATGTTGTACACGTTGATGTCCTCTGCCTCAGAAATTAATCACATCTATCTCAAACTAGGTGAAAAAGCCTTAAGACCTTGATGATGCTTCCTTTCGAAAACTGTGAGTTTTCATCGAATGGTGGCGCCGTGGTGGTATGGCGAATTTCGATGAGACGCCATGAACAAACAAACCGCTGTAACTCGACTCCAGATGGTCAGATCTTATCAAAATTAATAACATTTGATGAGAGTCCTGGCCTGAAGACATCTACAGTCTAATTTTCAATCATACTCATAGCGCCACCTGTTGGCAACAGGACATAACTGTCGTGATATTTTGGTGTACTACTCTTAGCAGGTTAACCAGATCCACCTCAAATTTGTTCACAACAATGGTAAGACCTTCATGATGCCAGACAGCGAAGGTTTTGAATTTTCGTGAAATGCCGTTGCCGTGGCAACGTATTGTTCGCCATCAAAAAGGAAGTTGTTTTTGAGGTGCTAGGATTGCTTTAAAACAAACGAAACTTGGCACAATCATTAACGGTGCTAAAATATGTTAATAGATATGGTTTTTGTGCTTGTGTGTGGCAAGGGGGCTCAATAGCGCCCCCTACAAAACTTCAACAAAGCAGCCCTCGCGGTACGTTTGACCTAGATGTTTGAGATTTGGTAGGCACATGTATCATCCGTAGACTTAAAAAAAAGTCTCTTGGTGCCATGCTCTAAACCCAACAGGAAGTTGGCCATCTTGATTTTTGTTTGAATTCTTCGTATATTTTTGGCCATTTCCAGGCTTTGTACTTTAACGAACTCCTCCTACAGACTTAACCCGATCAACTTCAGATTTGGTCAGTACAATCTGAAGACCTTTGTGATGAAAAGTTATTCAAATCGTGAGATTTTTTGAAACGGCGTTGACGTGGCGTGGCGGAGAATTTACATGATTTGCCATTGAAAGACAAACTGTTGTTACTTGACTGTACTTGGTCAAATCTGCCCCAAACTTGATCTACTTCATAAGAGTTCAGGCCTGAAAACATCTACATGTTAATATTGACTCCTATTCATAGCGCCACCTATTGGAAACAGGAAGTCAGCGTCATGTGACAAACATAATCCGATTCACATGACATTTACAATGTGTGGTCTACACTTGATAATGAGCAACATAATGCATGTTTAGCGTGTGTTCTCTAGCGCCACATAGCGGACACAGGAAGTGGTGAAAAAATTGAAATGCGTCATTTCCTGTGCCGCTCAATCTACGCAGGAAATAACGTCTAACTTGTGCGTGCAGTGTCCGATGGTCACTGAAATGTAGGGCTGCGTCGACCAGTGTCCCGCCAGTACCCCTGACGTGCGGGAAGGTGCGAGGGCCCGTTCATCGCTGCTTGCAGCTTTAATTATTATTATTATTATTTTTCTCTCAAATGAATCGCGTTTTTGAGGCCTTTGCCATGCTCGAAAAGTTGTTAAACTTTGCACACTTATCAGATGCGGTGAAAAATTTGATATTTTAAGGGGCTCCAGCTCGGATGTTGCAAAATGGCTCGCTAGCGCCCCCTAGAATATTGGCAAACTTGAGCCCCTCGCTCCGGTTTCACCTACAAGTATGAAATTTGGCAGACAGATGTAACATGATAAGACACACAAAAAAGCCTCTTGGAGGTATGGCCAAAACTCAACAGGAAGTCAGCCATATTGGATTTAATATGCAATTTTGCCCATTTTTTGCGTTTTATAGGCCGTGTACTTTAACAAACTCCTCCTCCAGATTTCATCAGATTGACCTGAAATTTGGTCAGGACCATCTTAAGACCTTAAGGATGAAAAGTTATTCAATTGGTGAGTTTTCACTGAACGACCTGACCGTGGCGTGGCGGCGAAAACGCGCCTTTCGCCAAAAAACAGGAAGTTGTTGTAACTTTGGCATACATTTTCCAATCTGCTCTAAATTTCGCATGTGTGATGAGGGTCCTAGCCTGACGACATCCACATGCAAATTTTGACTCTCAGTCATAGCGCCACCTAGTGGTAACAGGAAATGTCATGTTGTACACGTTGATGTGCCCTGCCTCAGAAATTAATCACATCTTTACCAAATTAGGTGAGAAAAGCCTTAAGACCTTGATGATGCTTCCTTTCGAAAATTGTGAGTTTTCATCAAATGGCGGCACCGTGGTGATATGGCGAATTTCGATGAGTCGCCATGAAAAAACAAACCGCTGTAACTCAACTCCAGATGGTCAGATCTTATCCAAATTAATAACATTTGATGATCGTCCCGGCCTGAAGACATCTACAGTCTAATTTTCAATCATACTCATAGCGCCACCTAGTGGCAACAGGAAGTTACTGTCGCCATATTTTGGTGTACTACTGTTAGCAGGTTAACCAGATCCACCTCAAATTTGGTCACAACAATGGTAAGACCTTCATGATGCCAGACAGCGAAGGTTTTGTATTTTCGTGAAATGCCGTTGCCGTGGCGACGTATTGTTCGCCATGAAACAGGAAGTTGCTTTTGAGGTGCTAGGATTGCTTAAAAACAAACGAAACTTGGCACACTCGGCCCGAGCACCGACGAAGTCGGGTCCGAGGACCCTATTGAAACTGAAGGAATTATTATTATTATTATTAGGGCCCGAGCACCGACGAAGTCGGGTCCGAGGACCCTATTGAAACTGTAATGTTTATTATTATTATTATTATTATTAGGGCCCGAGCACCGACGAAGTCGGGTCCGAGGACCCTATTGAAACTGAAGGAATTATTATTAGGGCCCGAGCACCGACGAAGTCGGGTCCGAGGACCCTATTGAAACTGAAAGGATTATTATTATTATTATTATTCTTAAAATGAATCGCGTTTTTGAGGCCTTTGCCATGCTGGAAAAGTTGTTAAACTTTGCACACCTATCAGACGCGGTGAAAAATTTGATATTTTAAGGGTCTCGGTCTCGGGTGTTGCAAAATGACTCGCTAGCGCCTCCTAGAAAATTGGCAAACTTGAGCCCCTCGCTCCGGTTTCACCTACAAGTATGAAATTTGGCACACAGATGTAACATGTTGAGACGCACAAAAAAGCCTCTTGGAGGTATGGCCAAAACTCAACAGGAAGTCAGCCATATTGGATTTTATATGCGATTTTGCCCATTTTTTGCGTTTTATAGGCCGTGTACTTTAACGAACTTCTCCCACAGATTTCATCAGATCGACTTGAAATTTGGTCAGGACCATCTTAAGACCTTAAGGATGAAAAGTTATTCAATTGGTGAGTTTTCATTGAACAATCTGACCGTGGCGTGGCGGCGAAAAAGCGCCTTTCGCCAAAAAACAGGAAGTTGCTGTAACTTTGGCATACCTTTTCCAATCTGCTCTAAATGTCACATGTATGATAAGGGTCCTGGCCTGATGACATCCACATGCAAATTTTGACTCTCAGTCATAGCGCCACCTAGTGGTAACAGGAAATGTCATGTTGTACACGTTGATGTACATCTCCTCAGAAATTAATCACATCTTTACCAAATTAGGTGAGAAAAGCCTTAAGACCTTGATGATGCTTCCTTTCGAAAATTGTGAGTTTTCATCAAATGGCGGCACCGTGGTGATATGGCGAATTTCGATGAGTCGCCATGAAAAAACAAACCGCTGTAACTCAACTCCAGATGGTCAGATCTTATCCAAATTAATAACATTTGATGATCGTCCCGGCCTGAAGACATCTACAGTCTAATTTTCAATCATACTCATAGCGCCACCTAGTGGCAACAGGAAGTTACTGTCGCCATATTTTGGTGTACTACTGTTAGCAGGTTAACCAGATCCACCTCAAATTTGGTCACAACAATGGTAAGACCTTCATGATGCCAGACAGCGAAGGTTTTGTATTTTCGTGAAATGCCGTTGCCGTGGCGACGTATTGTTCGCCATGAAACAGGAAGTTGCTTTTGAGGTGCTAGGATTGCTTAAAAACAAACAAAACTTGGCACACTCATTAACGGCGCTAAAATATGTTAACAGATATGGTTTTGGTGCTTGTGTGTGGCCAGGGGGCTCAATAGCGCCCCCTACAAAATTTCAACAAAGCAGCCCTCGCGGTACGTTTGACCTAGATGTTCGAGATTTGGTAGGCACATGTATCACCCGTAGACTTAAAAAAAAGTCTCTTGGTGGCATGCTCTAAACCCAACAGGAAGTCGGTCATCTTGATTTTTGTGTGAATTTTTCGTATATTTTTGGCTATTTCCAGGCTTTGTACTTTAACGAACTGCTCCTAGAGACTTAACCCGATCAACTTCAGATTTGGTCAGTACAATCTGAAGACCTTTGTGATGAAAATTTATTCAAATCGTGAGGTTTTTTGAAACGACGTTGACGTGGCGTGGCGGAGAATTTGCATGACTCGCCATTGAAAGACAAAATGTTGTAACTCGACTGTACTTTTTCCAATCTGCCCCAAACTTGAAATACCACATAGTAGTCCAGATCTGAGGACATCTACATGGCAATATTGACTCATAGTCATAGCGCCACCTACTGGCAACAGGAAGTCAGCGTTACGTGACAAACATCATCCGATTCACATGAAATTTACCATGTGTGATCTACGTCATTGTGCTCGTCAGAGTTCCGGTTTCATTGTGCCTGGCCGCGTCGGTTGGCGTCCCGCGCGTACCCCAGACGCGCGGAGAGGTGCTCGGGCCCGTTCATCGCTGCTTGCAGCTTTAATTATTATTAGGGCCCGAGCACCGACGAAGTCGGGTCCGAGGACCCTATTGAAACTGAAGGAATTATTATTATTATTATTATTATTATTTTTATTTTTCACAAAACTTAATCGCCTTTTTGAGGCCTTTGCCATGCTCGAAAAGTTGTTAAACTTGGCACACTTATCAGACGCGGTGAAAAATTTGATATTTTAAGGGTCTCGGATTCGGGTGTTGCAAAATGGCTCGCTAGCGCCCCCTAGAAAACTGAAAAAATTGATATCCGTTCGGCGGTTTCACCTACATTTATGAAATTTGGCAGATAGATGTAACATGTGGAGACGCACAAAAAAGCCTCTTGGAGGCATGCCCAAATCTCAACAGGAAGTCAGCCATATTGGATTTTATATGCAATTTTGCCCATTTTTTGCGTTTTATAGGCCGTGTACTTTAACGCACTCCTCCTCCAGATTTCATCAGATCGACTTGAAATTTGGTCAGGACCATCTTAAGACCTTAAGGATGAAAAGTTATTCAATTGGTGAGTTTTCATTGAACAATCTGACCGTGGCGTGGCGGCGAAAAAGCGCCTTTCGCCAAAAAACAGGAAGTTGCTGTAACTTTGGCATACCTTTTCCAATCTGCCTTTTCCTTTTAAAAATTTTCACCC